>RJWK010011628.1:0-41649 GCA_004363435.1 Platanista minor
CAGCTCAGTGCTTTGTGATCACCTGGATGGGTGGGATGGGGAGGGTGGGAGGGAGGGAGACACAAGAGGGAGGAGATATGGGAACATATGTATATGTATAATTGATTCACTTTGTTATAAAGAATAAACTAACACCATTGTAAAGCAATTATACTCCAATAAAGATGTTAAAAAAAAACCATACAGAAATAGTAAAAAAAAAAAAAAAAAAAAAAAAAAAAAAAAAAAAAAAAAAAAAAAAAAAAAAAAAAAAAAAAAAGAAAAAAAAGAAGAAAAGAAAACAATATATATCTCACACACACACACACACACACACACACTGATTGATTGCAAATGAACTTGTAAAGGGATACCTTGGCCCATCTCCTAAATACATTGGAAGCTCTGAGTCCAAGGCTCTTGCATGGTATAGCTATACCTCCTCATGGATCCTGCTATGACTCAGTTCATGATAGAGAGTCAATAAATGTCTTGAGTTGAAATGTTGGTGCAGGCAGATGTTCCTTTACCCTAACCCTGAAGCTGACTGCAATTTCTTTTGAATCTGATGAGGAAGCAAGGGCAAGGGCAAGAGCCTTCGCTTTCATTCTCTTCCATAGTGTCAGGAAAATAGGAAGAGAGTTTGTGCAATGACAAAAATAAAACTCCAAAAGGCTTTTGTGTCCCATATTCATCTCACAATTGTAAAGCAGGATAAAACACTAAGATAAATGCATTTGAACACTCAGAAACCTAATTCCTCTTAAATCTAAACTAGTTACTAAAACTTTGCATGGTGTTTTCTTCTTGTATGTAATTGACATCAGATTGCACTCTCTGCAGAGGGCTATTTTCTTCTTTTAAAAAAATTGCCAATCTAATTATTGTCCAAGGTAATCAATTTTCCACTATTGCAACCACCCATTAGAGTCTTGAGCTCTTTCTGATTACAAGCATTCTAAAAGAATCAAATAATAATAATAAAACCTTTCCCCCTCTCTTTTATGGAACAACACATGCAAAGGATCAAAGAAAGAAGTATCTCTGATATATTTCAGAAAGAGTAAGAAGGCCAATATACCTGAAGAAATAAGCAATTGTGAGGTGGGAGCAGTAACTAGAGATGAGGCCAGACTAATAAAAGGGGACTAGATTACATAGGATTTCATATGTCATTGAGGGGCTTTAGACTTTATTTTGAATATAATGGGAAAAAACCAATGGATTAGGTTTATAGTAAGACAGTGCTATGTACTGATATTATCTAATAAAAAGTTTTAAAAGGTCATCTAGTGACTTCGCTGAGAATACAGTATGATGTGCCCATGTTGAAATAAGGGAGACCAGTTATGTGACTATTGCAGTCACCCAGGTATGAGATAATTGCATATAGAAGCAGTAGAGCTAGTGAAAAGTGATAGGATTTTGGATATATTTAAAAGATTATAGCTAATAATATATCCTGAAGGAGCCATTATGGGGGATTAAAAAGAAAGTCAGAAATCTAGCCAATACTTTTGGCATGAGAAACTAAGACTTGTCACCAACCAAGAAGGAAAAAACTATAACAGGTCTGAAGGATGGAGAAGATCTTGGGCATGTGAGTTTTAAATATCTATTAGACATCCAAGTGGAGATATTGAGAAAGCAGTTAGAGGTACATATCTGCAGTTAGAGAGTAGTCTGGACTAGAAAAAATTGGGAGTCATTGGCACACAGATGACATTAAAGCCATGAGACTAAATGAGATCACCATGAGTGTCATTAGGTAGAGAAGAGAAGGCGGCCAAGGATTGAGGTTGCTTAACGAGAAATAGAGGAAGAGTAAATGAGATGGAAAAGGAGCAAGCAATGAGCTAAGAATACCAACAGAGTCTGATGGTATCCCAAAAGACAAGTGAAGGATGTGTAATAAGGAGGAGGAAGTGATCAGCTCTGTCAGAAATTACTAATACAGAAATTAAGAGGACAATGTTTAAGTTGACCAGTGGGTATACTGTTACAGAGGTTGTTGGTGACCTTGATGAGAGCAGTTTCATTGGAGGGGTACAAGTGAAAGCCTAAATGTACCATGTTTAATAGAGAATGAAAGTAGGAGAAATGGAGACAATGAATAGAAGAGAAGACATAGCCCAATAGACAGCAGGGGAAGTGGAGTCAGAAAAGAAAATACATATATACTTTAAGGTGGAAGATATGATTGTATGTTTATGAAAAGGAACCAGTAAAAGTGAGAAATGACTGGTATAGGAGACAGAAGGGAGAGCTGGAGCAATGTGTTTGATTAGTTCAGAACAGAAGAGATACAGTATTAGCTTCAGATTAGACTATGGATAGGTCACTTATAGTGACCTATAAGTGGGAGGTCAAAATGTAGAGTGTGTAAGTGCAGATGCCAGAAAGTAGGTACATCTCGAGATGGGAGTCAGTACACATTTTTCTGGGATTGCCTCAGTGTTTTCAGCCCCGTGAAAAGTAAAATCATTAATTGAGAGTGAGGTTGGGTAAAAATGTGCTCGTTTGAGAATAGATAACAATATGTGAAATAGACTTCAAGGATAGTAAATTAACTAGGAATGTATAATATGATTGGCTGATAACATTAGGGCAAAATTGAGGTTTTTATGGTCATGAATTGAAAGTGAAACCAGCCAGCGTGGTTATTTGCTTTCTTCCAGCTAAGTTCAGTCGCACAGGTAAAGGAACAAGACAGGATTTAAGAGTTGGATTTAATTAGGGTTGTGACTGTGCCAGTTGATTATGATGGAGCAGGTAGATGGCTAGGGGGGTTGAGGTACTATGTAGTGAAGTGATTAAATGATAAACTATGGAACTGAAGAAGGACAAAGAAAGAGGAAAGTGAACATATCAAGGATGTCTAAATCTGGGGAAAGTTGGGAGTATAAATGGGTATAATGTCCTGGTGGGTTACTGGGGTTGAAATAATAGAGGTAATAAAGGTACTAGAGGTGGTAAACTAGAAAAGAGGTGGTAGTGGTAAAAGAGGGCTGAAAAAAAATTGAGATGATGGAGGGCTTGCAATGATTACCAATGGCAAAATCTAGAGTCTAGAGAATGGCAATTGGTGTGAAAACCTGAGGTTGGGTAGAGAAAGTGAGAGGCTAAGTTATTATAAATATTATCTAAAAGTATATTGAATTTGCCAAGAATTAAGACAGAAGCGGTACTGGCGATCAATGACCAATACAATCAATGACAAAGAAGAGGGAATGACCTGGGCGTCGGTAGATGATAACAGAAATGAAGAGTAGTGGATAAAATAATCTGATGGCATGAGCTATAAAGCTGAGTATTTTTAGGAAGGAAGGAAGAATGGTCTGTATGTTGCAATAAGGAGGATGAAGAAAAGTGATCCCAACTTTAGGCCCAGCAGTAGGAGAACTGCTGGGGAAAATCAATTTTCATTTGAGAGGTCTGCAGGGTAATCAGGGTGTTCTTTACCAAGAAGCTGATGGGATCTGTGAAAGATTAAGTTGAGTATGCAGGGAGTTCTGCAGATAGTGGACTGTGAATTATAGAGGGCACGGTGGAAGACTGAGAAAAGAAGACAAAATAAGAGCCTTTGGGATGCTTACAGTTCTGTGGTGATGAGCCTGAATGAGAGGAAGGACATAATATAGACACCAAGTTAAGTACTGGTAGATTTAAGACAGACAGAGAAAGGTGAGGGATAGACAGCAGTGGATTTCTGGCACTTTGATTTAATTCCTAATGAGTGATATGGAAGCGACAGGGGAGGAACTATAGAAATTCAGGACCAGGACTTTTCTTGAAAATTTTAGCAAAATCAGCTTCATTTTCCCTGAACTTGAAGTAGTGAGAATTTAATTCTGAAGTCAATAGGACCACTGGGCAAGACCCAAAAGTTACCTCAGCCAATAATTCCTCACTTTTATTTAAGGCATTTGAAGGTACTATGGATGATAGCAGATGAAAGAGGTGTAAAAAGTAAAACTTGAAATACTTTTCAATGGATTTCTCAGTCATTTCATACCTAAAGATTTTTTTTTTTTAAATGATGTGATTCAAGGTAAAAAAATCAATTCATTCTGACCAGATTCCCTCTAAGTGCTGGCTATATTTGTAACTGATCCATGATAATATTCCTGTAGGGAACTTGAGCTTTGGGTGCAATTGTAGCTTCTCTAAAGGTAATGATGTATTTCTATCCGTTCTCTAACTACATTAGTTTACAATTATTTGCTAATCAGTTGTACCACACACAATGATGGGAACCCCTTTAGGACATGAACCCTCTGAATATCCCCAGAGCTTAGCATAATGACTGGCCTATATTGGATTTTTAGCAAATATTTATCCAATAAGTAGATGAAAGAATGAACAAAGAAGCCATATTTCTGAAGACTGATTCTATGAAAAAGATCATGAAACTAGCATAAATGCACGACTCTGAATAAAATGTCTCTGAAACGCTAAATGCCAAGAAAGCTACCTTAAATAATAACTGACCCATGAAACAGTTTATGAGCATGCTTTCATATAAAATAAGTACTTTCATATAGTATTTTCATATATATTTCTTTGACCCCAACCCCTCTTTTGAAAGAAACGATCCTACCACCTTTCTCACACCTAACTTAGTTCCTTTTCACTTAAGACACAGTTTTTATTACCTAACTGCAAAGGTGACATAGGGATATTGGAGTAAATGATTCTTTGTGATCATACAAAATAGCTGATATTAAGTCAATCTTAAAAATTATACTCTATCAGACTATTACTTTCTTCACCTAGAACAGATTAACCTGCCGCACACACCCCCCAAAAGAATAACTTGCATTTTATGCCATTTTCCTGCCCTTTAGCTGTTCACCTTACTGCAACTTCATGGTCTCCAGGTTTATCAGGTTTCAAATCTCTTTCAATAAATTTGTATAAATCCATGTTCCCCTACAAAGTCTTCTCTCAGACATATGATATTTGGTCTTTTATCTTCTAACCATACATACATACATTATATCATTTGTAGCTCCTTTTCTAGTCTATCAATTGTGATCGAATTAATGGCACCTAGTCTGCTCTGTATTACTAGATTCGATCTCTACAGACGTACTTTTAAACTAATTAATATAATTTTGAAACAGAAACTATTACATGTCCAAAATAAAAAAAGACAGATAAAAATGAAAATGGTATTGAAGGAAAAGGAAAATATACATTGGTGAACTAAATAAACTTTGGGGGAGAAAGCCAACAATCAAAGCGAAAAAAAATTATCAACAAAGATAGTTTAGCCCGGAAACAAACGAAAATAATCTGAAAGTAATAATGTCTCTGTATCTAGATATTTTTTTAAAAATGAGTGCTATTTCTTCCATAGTAATTATTTAATTATTTCTATTTGAGCAAGGAAGACAAGATATATCAATAATTTGAAAATCCAATCTATGTTTTTATATGTGTACAAGTGTTTTCCCCTGATTTTTTAAATTAATTTTTATTGGAGTATATTTGATTTACAATATTGTGTTAGTTTCCACTATACAGCAAAATGAATCAGTTATATGTATACATATATCCACTCTTTTTAGATTATTTTCCCATATAGGTCATTACAGAGTACTGAGTAGCAGTCCCCTGTGCTACACAGTAGGTTCTTATTAGTTATCAATTTTATATATAGTAGTGTGTATATGTCAATCCCAATCTCCCAATTTTTTTCCTGATTTTCGGGGCTGTGAAATTCAGTGCAATGTATAAACTAAAATACAGTAGTTTCAGTTTGGAAGATATTGCTGAGTGCAATTCAGTAACATTTGTCTCAATTCCAGCGTCCTAAAAGACAGAAACTGTTAATACCAGAAAAGCCACATTGTCCTGGCTGGTTAACCCACACATCTTCCTAACCCAGACTGGTGAGGTGAAAGATACCTTTAGTTTCATCCCATGGAGTTCACCAGCCCCTCACCTGCCCATTCAAAAGAGAAGCACACCACCATACTGATGTGGATTTACCCACTGTTAAAAATGAGAAGAATGGGTGAGTTATGTTCACAGAGGATTGATACAATCACTATCATTTTTCTCTGACTTTTCTCAACACATAGAATTCATCTTGTTCTTCGCTTACTTAGACATCAGGATTTTAATTTTAGAACTAATTGTAATGGGTCTCAAGTGATACTATACTATATATATGTATATATATATATATATCTCCACCCTCCCCTTCCTCCCTCTCTTTTATATAAATAATATAAAACTATCCAATATGTTGTTCTGACTGAGTTGTTATTAAGATCTCTTCCAGTGCCAATATAATGTCTACTTACTCTCTAGAACCATGTGGTAAAATGGCTTTCTTAATTGGGATCTCACAGATAAGAATTTATTTGGGGATATAAAAAATGGTAGAAGCAATCACCTGATGGTATGTGGAATTCAAAGAGAAAGTAATTAGACCCTTCAAAATAAAAGTCAAAAGCAATAATATAGTTGGGGTGTATTTGGTTCATTGGAGACAACTGGTAGTCTTTGGAAAGCAAAACAAAACAAAATAATTGGATACTTACCATCAAAGAGAGAATGAGATAACAAAGTAATTTAACATCATTTGGCATTCTCAAAACATTAAATAAAACAAAAATGTATACTCGAGGACAAACCACATAACAAAAATAAGTGATGAAATAGGGTTCACTGGGCTTCTCTGGTGGCACAGTGGCTGAGAGTCCGCCTGCCGATGCAGGGGACACGGGTTCGTGCCCCGGTCCGGGAAGATCCCACATGCCGCGGAGCGGCTGGGCCCATGAGCCATGGCCACTGAGCCTGCGCGTCCGGAGCCTGTGCTCCAAAACGGGAAAGGCCACAACAGTGAGAAGCCCGCGTACCGTAAAAAAAAAAAAAAAAAAAAAAAAAAAAATAGGGTTCACTGACCAGAGATATGAAATAATAGCAAAGATTTTGAAATTCAGATAGTTTTTAACAAATCTCAAGTTTAAGCCTAAATTTGAAGAAATAAAAATATAAAGGCTGAAAGAGTTTAAGATGTGGGATAGCAGTAAAGGAAGAGAGAAGAAAATGGGGAAGAAAGGGGAAAAAATTAAGGGAGAGAATGGAAGGGAGGGAGGGAGGGAAGGAGAGTATCTTTCTCCTGTAAACCACATTTCTCTGGGGTTTTTCTCAGACAGCAGCCAGCCCTTACTGGCTCCTCAGGAACTATCCTCTATTCCAGGTATTTGGGAACCCTTTGCTACAGCACATCCTGACCCTTCTCTTAGAGTTCCCAGGTATAATGAATCTTTGTATTAATTTATAAAATATTATACCCAAAAAAAGGTTTAGTAATATGTCCAAACATCTCATTTTACTGGTTTTCAAAGCCACTGGTCTAGCTGATGTCTAGCTCTCTGTCCTTTAGAATCTTCCTGTAGGTTTATCAAACACAACTGTGATAAATGGAATATTGCCTGCCATATTAGCAAACAAAGGATGTCACAGTCATTAGGGATTGCATCCACTGCTAATGGTGAGCTGGTGAGCCCTGAGGGAACCCAGAAAGGAAAAGATTATCTGCCATCTAGCAGCCATCAGACTGTAGCTGCTCCCCACAATAAGCCCTGAGGAAACGCAGGATGTGAAAACACGGGATACTGGCCCTGGAGAGCTGAGGTGCATATCAAAGGAATGATTTCAGTAAGCCCAGACTCTTGCATCTTCCCATACACAGAAAAGTGCTAAGTTCCTTGAGATGTCTACTTTTCTTTAATTAACAGTAATGTTTTGTTCCTACTACCTTCCCTTTGTCGCAAAACTATATATACTGGGTCCGAGGCCTCGCCTCCACCGAGCTGTTCTCTCAGGGTTACTTGAGATGCTGCCTCCTGGGCTTGAAGTCCTAAAAATTCCCACTGAATAAAACATAACTCTCAACTTCTAGGTTATGAATAATTTTTTAGTCGATGACTGCAACACTTACCTGGTGAGCAATCAATTTTCTGATTGCTCTATTAAAACATGTATAGCAAAAACTTTTAGTTGCTACCAAATATCCATTATCCCCTTCTTCCAAGTCTGATTCTACTGAAGCAGTGTTTGTGCAATGGAAAAACTACATCTCCCAGTCTTTCGTGCTATTGAGGGTGGTTGTGTGTTAAAATTATGGCCAGTGGCATGGAGATAGAAATTTGGGGGTTAAGCTTCTGGAAAGTTCCTTAAGAAGGTTGATTTGCTTGGTAGAGATATTTTATTCTTCTTTCTTCGCCTAGAATTGATAGGGACAGAGTAAAGGGACAAAGTAGGTAATTAAATAGTTAATCCCACTAGAGAATTGTAAGTAAAGAACAAAGTATGGGAGACCCCTGTAAGTTAATGATCACTCACAAAAGCAGGCTTGCTTAACCACAAAACGAAGCAGGGGGAATTCCCTGGTGGTCCAGTGTCTAAGACTCTGTGCTCCCAATGCAGGCGACCTGGGTTCGATCCCTGGTCAGGGAACTAGATCCCACGTGCTGCAACTAAGGGTTTGCATGCCACAAAGAAAGATCCCGCACGCTGCAACTAAAAGATCCTGTGTGTCGCAACTAAGACCTGGCACAGCCAAATAAAAAAAAATAAAAAAACACAAAAACAAAACAAAACAAAGCAGGCTTGCTTAGCAACAAAACCCATGCAGCAGAAGCATGAGACATGCCCCCAAACAATAAAACAATGGTGGCATGAGACCTGCATCCTGACCAGTGAGCTCAGTAAGTTAATGACCCCTAGGATATGCTCTCTGCACACACAAAAAACAATAATTTGTGGAAAGGTGACATGTCAAAGTGAAAGACCCTCACTGTACTGAGACCTGAAATAATTTTTCCACAGTGCCATGACAGTCCTGGCTTGACCATGCAGGGACAAGAAAACTCTTCAACCCAACCTGGAGGAGGAACTGATGACGGAAGCATGGTGTCTATTCAAGGATGAGGAAGAAAGTGGTCTTTCTCCTCTCCCCAATTTTTTTTTTATTATAAAACTGTAGCCCACTAAGTTCTCACGGCACGGCATCCTCTCGCCTACTCACTTATAAGTCCCACAAGCGTCCTATTCTAATAAATCACTTCTTACCTATCACTTTGCCTCCCACTGAACTCTTTCTGCACCGAGACATAAACAACTGGAGCCCTTCGGAGCCCCCTGAAACACCACCTAGTGGTTTCAGAATATGGGTGTTACATTTGGAGCTTCAGTGGCCATCTATGACCACTGGCCTACCTTGAGGATGGAAGGCAAGTGACAAGGACAGCAGAAGGGAAATATGAGTCTGGGACACAGATCACACCATGAACACATCCACTTATCTCTGGACATTTCTTACAAGAGAGAAAAATGAATTACCATCTTTTTCTACCAGTCTTTTTAAGATCTGTTTTTCACAGCCAAATTCAATTCCTAACTGATGCAACATGAGTGAGCAAGGCAACACTAAGATATTAAAAAAACTATGTAAAGAGAATCATAGGAGTTGGGAGCTACACCAGTCAGAGTGGATAATAGTCAGACACTTAAACTATATCTTGGTTTTTTGGGGCAGGTGGTTTACAACTTTAGAGATTTTGAAAATTTAAGGCTATCTGGAGAAGCACAAGAAAAACATGATCAAGCACAGGAATGTGGAATCTATTGGAGAGAAAAGGCTAAAAAGAGAGGGCGTGGCGAATTTTACAATACAATATGCAAGCATTTGCTCAGAGTGCAAACTGCTAAACATTGACTGCGTTACTAAAAATGGTTGTTAGAATTTCTCTCCCTGGAGGCCTTCCAAATTGGGTAGATAGCAATCTGTCTAGGCAAGTTTGAGTTCAGACCAGCCTCGAGGCAGATGGATGGACTGGATGACCTCTGAAAGTCCCTTCTGGCCCTATTATCTTAAAATTCTGTTTCACACTGAGAGAAAGTTATTGCTGCTACTCTATTTGTAGTTATAGTCATTGAGGAGACCTTTGCTTTCCTTTTGCATATTGCAGGTATTTCTGGTAAATAAGAACAAAACTGAAAGGAGCAAATCACTTTAGGCAAAATGCAGAAGTGAATTTTCCTGACAAAGAGCATATTGTTTGAGGCCAATAATTTCAGCATACAGTGAAATATGCTTTGTGTGTTACTCGGCAGAGCCCTATACACTTTTGCACTTCATCATTCTGTTTCCTGTGTGTTTGTCTTCCCTGCCCAGGTGATTGAGTCCTTGTAGTGAAGTGACTTAGGTAGAAGTTAAATGTAAGTTTGTTTATAGGTAGAAGTTAAATGTAAGTTTGTTTAGGTGATTCCGATCTATTAGGGATATACGATGTATACACAGAAAGAAAATGGATGAATCAAACCAAGGCATATTTGCATTGCAAAGTTCACCTCAAAAGGTAAGTTACACTGTGTTGGGCAAGAATACCAGGCTTTGACCCCAAACATATTTCTCTCAGTTCTGTACTTTTTGTTAGTTTAAATGGGTAGGATACAAACCTGACTTACAGGAAAGGAACTGGAAGTTATTTGGGAGTAGGACACAGCACTCAAAGTAAGCATCAATACATGACTAGTAGAAACATTGTGTTTACACCGGTTTTACAAAACAGGAACAAAAGAACCACAACATAGGTGAAGTGCATAAAGATATAAATTTTTTTACAACTTCCTGAAATAAGCATTTCACAGGCTAGGAAAATCTAATAGAATACATATTCACATGTATATATTTCTATATGCATTTATAGACAATGAATTTTATATACAATTTGTATATAATATTTACATATTCTATATAAAAACTATTTAGATTTAAGAGCATTTTATACCTAATATATCTCTCCAAATTTCTTAGAGACCTCTTAAGTAATATTTAATTGACCTAACTAAAAATTAGACATTTAGGTTCTTAGTGCTTCTGCTCTAAGAATATCAGATAAATCTTGGAGCCATTTATTGAACCGTATTGATTTTTTTTCTTGTCACTCTTGGTTTCGCACCCACAGTCTGAATGAGAACACATCACACGTTTCAGCTAATAGAACTAAAAAATGCTCTTTGGAGCTTGTCCTTCCAATTCTCCTTGGATCTAACACTGAAGCCTTGGTTCTAGTCACACTGACCTAATTCAGAAGAAGCCCTGTGAGCAGAGTGATCTCACTTTGGTTAGCATCTTATGGTTTCCACAACCACAGCAGGTTGTGTGCACTGGTGCACAATCCCCTGTGGCACAGAGAGGTCAATCATTTGAAACCAAACTTCAAATTCCATGCTTTCTCTTAATCACAAACCTAATGGAGAGCTAGAATGCAAATTCTGCATTAGTGTAAATAAACCTGAGTGGTGTATTTTCCCCCAAAATATTAATCTTTAATGAATTTGTTGTGTCTAAACTCAAATATGCAAACATATGTAGAAAGATTTGGAGAAACTTAAAATATACATGCGTATTTCTCTACATCTTCACATGAGTAAAACAAATAATAATTTGGTTTGATTATGAACTAATTATGGGGAGCTCAGAAGAGCCCAGTTTCACAGCTATTTTGTTTTTCTGAGTATTATTTTATATACTGAGATATTCAGTTATGATGAAATTAAAACACATGTGATTCAGTGGAATAGAGCTTACTATATAAGTGATAACAGTGGGTCAAAGAAAAGGCAGCAGAACTAGTTTGTTCTGCAATTTTGAACAGATTAGAAATTCAGAATTGAAAATACTGGCTGTAAAGTGTAGAAAATCTCCCTCTACAGAATTCTGTAAGATTTACTAGAATTCCAGATTGGGCTTAACAAACCTCAAATTTTCTATTTATCAGTTACGTATTACTGGAATGGCACTGTGTTGATTTTTACTTCAAAATGTAACCTTTCTCCACTGAATGACTTTGAAAATCTCTCCTTTTTCCTTCCAGTTTCCATTTTGAAAGTTGAATTCCTAAAGAGCTTTTTTTTAAACTTCCTATCTTTAATATTGCAAAGCTACTCTAAAGAGTTAAAATGCACTTCTGCATTTTCTTTCCACATCCCTCATCATATGAAAGCACTAATTTTCTCAAGGGGATAGAGCTAATAGTCAAATTGAGACATTCATTTCTGCAAACTTGTTATATAGTTTTTCAGCTTGTTGTTCACTCAGTACATTTTTTTTTCCTGCTCAGTCATTAATAAAACTGACAGGGAACCTGTAGTTAGTTCAAAATGGTTTTTGGTAGAGTTTTTTTTACAAGCCATCGTGCTGCTCAGGTCAGAAATGATGCTGAAGCACAATGATTTTATGCATATCTGTGAGTTGATATGTTAAGGCTCAGTAGTCAAAACTGGCAAATGAAAACTCAAGGTCACAGTATTTAAACTTTATTCTCAAACTGCTTTTCTGTGCGACTCCTGGGGATGCCATTCAACCTTAGCTATGTGGTTTAATTTCTTACTTTTTTAAATATCAAGCTGCTTGTGTCAAAAACCAAATAATGAATCATAGGGGATTTGGCCTCACATTTGAGGCTGAGTAGAGACCTGAGTGACAGTTTGTTATAATTCATACTTGTGAATAATATTGAAACAGTTATATATTTCCCAAAGTTAAGATACAAGAAGATAAAACTGAGGCATCAACTAATGTGGTATTTTGGTAACTTGTTAAAGATGGGATTCCAGTTATTTAATATAGTAAGTACATTTTCCTAGTACGTAACTTTTGTCTAGAAAAGAATCCACTTAATATGGCTCCGCATGTCATCTATTTTGACTTTCCCTTACATGAACTACATTCAAGTGACACATTAAAGAATAACACTTGTCTTCTTTTGGGAACTCATCAATGTGAAGGGATAGATGACTGTTTACCTCTAAGTTTCATGATTATAATAATGCACTTTAATCTTCTAAGAATAAGTTACATAACCTGCTACATATATGCAACAATTCTAGTCTTCATGTGCTTAACGGTAAAACAGTGTAATATAGTATCCTTATAATATTACTGAGAATATATCTTAGTGTCATTTTTCACACTCTTTCTCTTTACAGTTTTAGGCAATGTATTTAAAGTGGGTCATACCACATCCTTATTCCACTGTAACCACGCCAGGTCTAATACCAAGTATTTTTTCAGCTTCAAACTCATCTCTCTCTACTCAGGACACTATGCTTCAAACAAACCAAATAACTTAGAGCTCTCTTGAGAGTACAATGCTTTCTTACTCACTTGTGCCTCTATACATATAGTTCCTGACTTTTGAAATGTTCTTCCTGCTCTCATTTGCCTACTCAACTCCTAGAGTAAGATGCATATCAACTCTCTTGGGAATTCTCCTACATCCCTTCAAGCAGGATTAGATGCTCCTCATTTTATTCTACCTTAGCCATTTTTATCTTCCTCCATTAAGATGTGTGAATTCCATGAAGGCAGAAAACAGGACTTTCTACATCACTAGGGCTTAGGTGAGCACCTGGAATACTGTCAGTGCTCAATAAACATTTACTGGAGTTGACATATGAATTGAATATAGGGAAAACTTTACTGTGTTTCTATTGGCACATTTATAATATTCCTTTTGGCTTCATACCCTTTATTATTTCTTACAAACTATTCTTTGTTTTCTATCATATCAGAAAGAGGTGGGTGAGGGAAAGATCCAGATAAATGATGAGTCCTGGTGCCCATGAATACTCATATGAATTAACAGTTCCAAAATTCGTGGAAATATTAATAAGTCTCTTCTGTTCGGGAGAGATTACTGGGAGGTGGGAAACCTGATTTTTTAGCTTTTGATAGTTTCACACAGGCCTTCTATCTAACAGGCTGTTATGTTTGAGGAACAGGAATAATAAGAGTTGTCTGAACCAAGGAGTAAAGCTCTGTATCAAAGCAATTGTCACTTCTTCTACTACAAATATTAAGCAAACAAACAAAATAAATACTCTATTGGGTGTGAGATGTGGATCCAGGTTTTTGACATGCATCTATTTAAAAATCAAAATCACCTGAAACTAGAGTACAACAACAATTGAAGGTCCATAATGCACCGGGATTATCACCATGGAAAAGATTTGGTCAAAAAATATTGAAGTTGTCAAGAAGAGAGATAGGACAGCCTCATCCACCAGAGGGCAGACAGCAGAAGCAAGAAGAACTACATTTCTGCAGCCTGTGGAATGAAAACCACATTCACAGAAAGAGAGACAAAATGAATAGGCAGAGGGCTGTGTACCAGATGAAAGAACAAGATAAAACCCCAGAAAAACAACTAAATGAAGTAGAGATAGGCAACCTTCCAGAAAAAGAAGTCAGAATAATGATACTGAAGATGATCCAGGACCTCGGAAAAAGAATGGAGGCAAAGATCAAGAAGATGTAAGAAATGTTTAACAAAGACCTAGAAGAATTAAAGAACAAACACCTGGAAGAATTAAGGAACAAACAAACAGAGATGAACAATACAATATACAATAACTGAAATGAAAAATACAGTACAAGGAATCAATAGCAGAATAACTGAGGTAGAAGAACAGACAAGTGACCTGGAAGACCAAATGGTGGAATTCACTGCCATGGAACAGAATAAAGAATAAAGAATGAAAAGAAATGAAGACAGCCTAAGAGACCACTGAGACAACAGTAAACACACCAACATTCACATTATAGGGGTCCCAGAAAGCGAAGAGAGAGAGAAAGGCCCGAAGAAAATATCAGAAGAAATTATAGTCAAAAACTTCCCTAACATGGGAAAGGAAATAGCCACCCAAGTCCAGGAAGCACAAAGTCCCAGGCAGGATAAACCCAAGGAGAAACACGTGAAGACACATAGTAATCAAACTGACAAAAATTAACGACAAAGAAAAATTATTTCTGGATAAAAACTCTCCAGAAAGTGGGCACAGAGGGAAACTACCTCAACATAATAAAGGCCATATATGACAAACCCACAGCAAACATCATTCTCAATGGTGAAAAACTGAAAGCATTTCCTCTAAGACAGGAAAAAAACAAGGATGTCCACTCTCACCACTATTATTCAACATAGTTTTGGAAGTCCTAGCCACAGCAATCAGAGAAGAAAAAGAAATAAAAGGAATCCAAATTGGAAAAGAAGTAAAACTGTCACTGTTTGCAAATGACATGATACTATACATAGATAATCCTAAAGACGCCACCAGAAAACTACTAGAGCTAATCAGTGAAATTGGTAAAGTTGCAGGATACAAAATTAACACACAGAATACACTAACAATGAAAAATGAGAAACAGAAATTAAGGAAACAATCTCATTCGCCACTGCAACAAACAGAAAAAAATACCTAGGAATAAACCTACCTAAGGAGGTAAAAGTCCTGTACTCAGAAAACTATAAGACACTGATGAAAGAAACCAAAGATGACACAAACAGATGGAGAGATACACCATGTTCTTGGATTGGAAGAATCAATATTGTGAAAATGACTATACTACCCAAAGCCATCTACAGATTCAATGCAATCCTTTTTAAATTACCAATGGCATTATTTACAGAACTAGAACAAAAAATCTTAAAATTTGTATGGAGACACAAAAGACCCCGAAAACTGAAAGCAGTCTTGAGGGAAAAAAGCGGAGTGGGAGGAATCAGACTCCCTGACTTCAGACTCTACTACAAAGCAACAGTAATCAAGACAATATAGTACAGGCACAAAAACAGAAACATAGATCAAGGGAGCAGGATAGAAAGCCCAGAGATAAACCCATGCACCTATGGCCAATGAATCTATGACAAAGGAGGCAAGGATATACAATGGAGAACAGACATTGTCTCTTCAACAAGTGGTGCTGGGAAAACTGGGCAGCTACATGTAAAAGAATGAAATTAGAACCCTCCCTAATACCATATACAAAAATAAACTCAAAATAGATTAAAGACCTAAATGTAATCCTGGACACTATAAAACTCTTAGAGGAAAACATAGGAAGAACACTCTTTGACATAAATCAAACCAAGACCTTTTCTAACCCACCTCCTAGAGTAATGGAAATAAAAACAAAAATAAACAAATGGGACTTAATTAAATTTAACAGCTTTTGCACAGCAAAGGAAACTATAAAAAAAGATGAAAATACAACCCTCTGAATGGGAGAAAATATTTGCAAACAAATCAACGGACAAAGGATTTAATCTCCAAAATATATAAACAGCTCATGCAGCTCAATATTAAAAAACAAACAACCCAATCAAATAAATGAGAAGACCTAAACAGACATTCTCCAAAGAAGACATACAGATGGCCAACAGGCACATGAAAAGTTGCTCAACATCACTTATTATTAGAGAAATGCAAATCAAAACCACAATGAGATATCACCTCACACCAGTTAGAATGGGCATCATCAGAAAATGTACAAACAACAAATGCTGGAGAGGGTGTGGAGAAAAGGGAACCCTCTTGCACTGTTGGTGGGAATGTAAATTGATACAGCCACTATGGAGAACAGTATGGAGTTTCCTTAAAAAACTAAAAATAGCATTACCATATGACCCAGCAATCCCACTTCTGGGCATATAACCTGAGAAAACCATAATTCAAAAAGACACATGCACCCCAAGGTTCACTGCAGCACTGTTTACAATAGCCATGTCATGGAAGTAACCTAAATGCCCATCGACAGTCAAATGGATAAAGAAGGTGTGGTACATATGTACAATGGAATATTACTCAGCCATAAAAAGGAACGAAATTGGGTCATTTGTAGAGACATAGAAGGACCTAGAGACTGTCATACAGATTGAAGTAAGTCAGAAAGAGAAAATCAAATATCATATATTAACGCATATATGTGGAATCTAGAAAAATGGTACAGATGAACCAGTTTGCAAGGCAGAAATAGAGACACAGATGTAGAGAACAAATGTATGGACACCAAATGGGGAAAGAGTGGGGGGGAGGAAGACGAGAGAGAGAGAGAATTTGAGATGACATTTTAATAAAGAATATCTCTTTTTTTTCAAGTTAGATCCTTCAATGTTAGATCATTTTAAGCTATTAGTATGTCTATGCACCATTTCTTCTATATTTACAAAATTTTGTTTCCATAGTTATTCTTAAAAATAAATCTGTCTGGGGGGAGGGAGCACTAGTTAGTATAATATTAACATTAATCAAAGATGTAAATCCACTACAAAAAGATTTATTTCCAATTAAAAATCTTAGATTATCATTTTGAATTCTGGTCTATGATATAGAGCCAAATTACTTAGTTACTTTTCCCACAGTTATTCAGTTAGCTATTTAACTGTCTCTAGAACTCAACATATTCAAACAAACAGCTGAAACTTGAAATCTAATTCTCTTTAGCAGGTTTAGTTTACAATTATATCTGATAAATCAGTGTTAAAAAGTCAAATATCTTTCTAATTAAGCAGAAGTTAAAAAACTAAACCTCTGAAAAATGAATATATGTACTTATGTTTGTACATATATATGTGAACCTATGCATATATGCATGTATATGTATATGTACACACATCTATACATATATATAATTAGAGTAGTCTGCAAGAAGTATACTCTCCTAATTTCATATATGTCATTGGTCAACATAAACTACATCTGCAAAAGTCTTGCAGAGGAAGAATACACTTGTAGAAAATCTGTTCTTTCTAGGAATTGTTGCTTTGCTTCTGAGAAGCATTAATTTGGCCCTGAAACCAACCAGTGTCAAGGGTCATAGCCATTCACTAAACTAACTCAATTGCTTAAACTAATCTCTTTGGAGAAAATGCTTACTCTTAAGATAGATCTGAGACTATCTGATCACCTTAACACAACCCAACACAAAGAAAAGAATATAGCAGGATCTACTCAGTTGCAGGAGCTTTAGAAATCAAACGTGGCCTGAGCTCACAAACCCAGGTCCTCCTGGCTAATTCCAGTTTGCTTGTTTTCTAGCTCTAGGTTTACTGATGTTTCAAGTGACTTGAGTACACACTGTGAAGTTTCCCTCCATGTGCTTTAAGCTGTATGTTGCTGACAGATACACTTTCTATAACACTGCTTATAACTGTACCTCTTTTCCATACCTTTGTTTTCAGATTCTGCATGCTGAAATCCCCTTCTGTAGCATGGTAAGCTCATTTTAATTTAGAAGGAGATTGGTAGTACTTTTCAATGGGAACTTTTAAAATAGAAATAGAACAAGATCCATTCATACAATAAAATGAAAGTAAAAACAATAAAATGCTCCAAATTCATTTGTTTTCCTTATTGAATTCACTAACTTTTTTCTTTCCTTACTTCCTTTTTGGTAGCTAAAAGCTATTCTGATGCTACTCTGAAATCAGTGTTGTAATGACTAACGAAGCACCACCACAGGATAAAATATTTGTTTTTTTCATTTTTCCAGAAAGGAGAGTCCTGAATTTGAGTTAAGAATTAATTCCTAACTCTTTTATTAAATTTAATTTTGTCAAATCAATTAACTAAATCTAATTAATTAGGAATAGATTAATTCCTTTTTGGAATATTTGGAATATATGAGATGCACACAGAAGTTTTAAGGATTACTAATTTTCCTACGGTGAATCACTGTAGTTAATAAGGTTTGCCATTTACCTTGGCCCATTTTGAGAAAGCCTCTAATTTGTAAATTACCTCCAGGATTTTTTGGCATCATCTCATAAGAATTTAGTTTTATGAATAGTAATATAAAAGAAAAATAAATATATAAAATTTTAAATACAAGTCAGTGTCTAATATAAATACATTAAAATACACATATTAGAATTACTAGAATCTAAAATAAATACATTAGGTTGTGGGTAGAGGAAAATGTAATTGCATATCAGGAAAATTACATTCTAATTGGCTTATTTAGATAAGCCAATTATATTCTAATTATATTCTATTTGGCTTATTTCTATAATTAGAAACTTATAATTCTAATTATATTCTAAAATAATCAAATTGAATTTTAAAATTTCTTAATATGCATTATTTCAAGGAGTTAGATGTTACATACAAGAATCTTATTCTTCTTTAGGTTCCTGATCAAATACACCAAATTAATATATTATACACTCAGAATCATGTAGGAAGAGGTTTAGAAAAGAGAAATCAGAAAAGAAGAGTATGTGTGTCTGTGTATGCATACTTGTATGTCTGTGTGGGGAGCCTTTCAGATGTCAGAGAGTGTCATTCCCTAATCAGTTTTAGTAAGCTCTTCACACACTTATCCCCTTGAATTCAAAGGGATATTGGAATGCTTACTGGAACATATAGATTACATAATCACTTTTTTAGGGCCACAGAAGAGAGAATCCCTTTTTGCAGTGACCGGAAGAGTTCCCATATTCTTTTAAAAGAGTAATAGCAGATAGCACCACAGAGACTGTCAGTCCCTTGAGCATTTAAATATGTGACCGCTTTGCACTGAAAATGTAATTTAACTAGGGTTGTGAATAAAAAGTGGGCTTCTCTTCTTTATAGCTACTTTAAATGTCAACAAAATGAATTATCTTAAGAATGTCAAATATTAAAATGGTGTTTTGATACACCTCAATCCAAGTATTCTCCATTAGTTGAATTTGTTCACTTCCTCCAGCATTCTGGAAGAAGGATTTTTGTGGAACTATCCAGTATTGAGAGGTATCATACTGTATAGAATATGTTTTCATTGCTCATGCAATTTACATATAGTGATATTACCACCAATATGAAATATTATGTAGGAAGACATGAATTTATCTAAAATATAATGTGGTGATTTTGAAGATTCATATTGTAAAATTTTTACAAGCACAGTCCTATATATAAGTACACCCATATGCAAAAATCCATTGTTTTCTTTAAATGAAGCTAAATTGTGGAGATTAAAATATCAGTGTTATAGAAAATCATTAATAATAGATATCTTTTCATTACCCTTACCAAGGAGAAATTGATTTTTTCTAGGAAACCATTCAGAAAACAATTCAGTTGATACAAAAGCATTCCCAAGACCAAAATATCACCTCCAAAATGTTATATTTTTCTCCTTATTAATTTTCATAAAGGCTACAAATATATCACCAAACATACTTTGGAACTTTTATGAGGATAAAGAAAACATATCCATCTTTGAATTATGTCTTAGGCTTCATAATTATTTAGAGTGTGTGCTTGGAACCCAACAAAAAGGAAGAAATGGAAAGAGAAGTGATTTAAAAAGAATTTTTCTATAGAGAAAAGCATTTCTAAAAATCAATGCAATGTTTGAATTAACCTGGTTTCTTTCTTTATTGTATGTCTATAGTAGATGAAAAAGTCCCTAGAGACTTGATGGGGCTGTTGCCTAATGAACTCTTCAGAAAACATCTTTTCACTGAATGTGACCCAGAATCAGGAGGAAGGTTGAAGGTGGGAAAGTACACTCAGTTCCCATGATACACTTTTGCATATAATCAATCATCCTTTCTAAACACAAACCATATACATGTGATAAATCTGGTGTTGCTTCCAAGATTTGTATTTTGTCTGTGTCTGGGGCACCCTATCAGGCCAAGCAGGGAAACACATTTCTGATTTTTCTTTCTCATTGCAGAAATACTTTATTAAACCACTGACTCTGGAATCACTGTGTCATTCAGTCATCTTGATCCTACCATTCTATGTAGTTGTACAAGGCCACAAAATTAGGTAAAAACCCCTCTACTGAGGTAAATAACAGGTAGAGATCCAAATATGCTTCTTCGTATTTCTAAGTCCACCACAGGTCATAATACGTTAAGTCTTTTAAAACACTTTATTTGGTGAAATTTAGAAATACTAAAAAGGCCAAAGTGGTCCAATCAGCCTCCTACTGGCAAATTAAGAAATAAAAAAGGTTGTCACTGTGATAAAGCTATGAAACTTGGAAAAGTTGGAAACCTAAATTAGAACAGGAAAAAAGATGGAAGCATAAGCAACTACAAATTCTAAATCTCAGTCTGAAGTATATGCTATCTTTACAAAACTCAACAGAATTTAATATCATTTTATTTTTGTTCAGATATTGAATAGTTAGTTAATCCCCTGTTTTACTATTAACATATCCCTTTATCTTTTAAATCCCAGCTCTAAATTTCATTAGAGAACTCAGATATATTTTCACATGATCTACAGCACTGAAATATGTTTAAGATATTCAAATCTGTATAATCACCTCTGAGAAGTATTTGGCAATGTGATGATTTCACTCTTTTAGAATCTTAGTCACACATGTCTATCTGAAATTTTGTTTTAAATGTAATAAGAACCCTGAATTATAACTAAAGCAAATAGAATTAGGCTCTAGAAAATATAATTAATTTCTGAAAAGAAAATTAAACTCTTTAACTTCTATTACTTTGTAATTCACTAATTTACTTTCTATTAATATCACTTATAAAACTATACAATTATAAAATGGAGTACATGTCACAAAGCCTCTAAATAAAAATAAAATTTCTTATTAAATATTATCATACCTGCTCATAAGTAAAACTAAGAATCAACTGTCTCCTTATGTGTTCAAGGCTAATAAAGGAAACTTGGCCAAAGAAGGAAGACCTTTAACTTCTCAATCTGAATGTCTACAGGGCCAGAGTAATTGGACATCCCTTTAGAAAGAGGGAAAAGATCTACTGATCCAGCTGATCTATGCTCTCTCAACATCCTTACCACTCTGAATTACCTTTCTAAATAAAGATTTACTCTTTTTCTAATATATGTCTCCATTTCTGGTTTTGAATCCAGTTTATTTCAGCCCAAATGTGGGAAACTGGCAGCCAATAAGCCCTGTCAGATCTCCAGACAAGTTTCGTTAGCCCCGTACACTGCTGACCATGGGATGTTTAAAAAGCAGTAGCGGGCCTCCCTGGTGGCGCAGTGGTTGAGAGTCCGCCTGCTGATGCAGGGGACACGGGTTCGTGCCCCAGTCCGGGAAGATCCCACATGCCGCGGAGCGGCTGGGCCCGTGAGCCATGGTCGCTGAGTCTGCGCGTCCGGAGCCTGTGCTCCTCAACTGGAGAGGCCACAACAGTGAGAGGCCCATGTACCGCAAAAAAAAAAAAAAAAAAAGCAGTAGCTAACTTTGAACACTTTAAACACAAAGATGTGGAGCTCCTCCTGAAAACCTGGAATTTTTGGTGACCTAGGACCTTTCCAAAATGGCAATTTAGTGTGAATCTGTCCAGACACCAGACATGCATCTCCAGCTTTCTACAGTTCCTTCCATTCCTTATTGTCTCACTGACCTCAACATGAAGAACGCGTTACTCTTTGACAGTTTCAATAAACATCCTTTGTGTTACATTCAACATGCTAGAATCTGAGTTAGAACCTTCTGATTCAGTGGTTTCTTTCCCGACTCCAAGTTGAAGACTGATTCACTTGACTGAAACCTTGATTCTGTTTCCAGATCACAGTCCTTACCTTAATCCTCAACTTTTTCCTGTTTCTTTGTCTAACATTTTATTCTCCCCTTCCCAACCAGTTCTATTGGAATATACCAGTTCCAATTAACTTTTTATAAATTTGAGATTTAGTTACTCCTATCATTAGTATATAGGTAAACCCTTGACCACTGTATAATGTAGGTTCTTAACAAGAATGAAAATTACAAGAAAGTTAACAGTATAACTTCAGAGAAATAATATTAAGGGAAAATTTCCCATGATACATTCTATTAAAATATTTGATTGCAAAGGTTTTACTTCAAATACCCTTTGTTTAAGCAACAGTTCAGAGAAACAAGTTTTATATGTATGGTATCAATACTAGGACTAAGACTTCTCTTTTGTCCTTTGCTCAAAAGTACTCCTTTCTACGAAATATATAATTGTTTAAGAGCCCAACTTCAAAGTCTAAATGTGTGGTTTTGTTTTTTTTTTCTAACAGCATTTTTCAATAAAGCACAATAGTCACAGCTTTGAAATGCATATTGATTGTCTCTGGCAATAAAACTCATGCTTTCTCAATAATTGATAAGACTGTGGTTGAAAGAAAAGACAGGTTATAGGTTCTCTTTGAACTTTCATGAAAACTATGAAAAATTCAATATTTCAGTCATATTTTTCCACAAATGGACTCACCACGGCAATGAACTCCTTCATCATACCCATCTGAGCAGTCCAGGACGCCGTTGCAGAGCTGGGATAAATGAACACATTTGTTGGCACCAAGGCAAGCAATGTGATTCAAGGGGCACTTGATTTCTACCTCCTCAGGACCTGGAAAAACGCAAAAAGGAACACAGTGATTTAGTGTTTTTTTTAAAAAAACATAAAAACTGTTAAGCACAAGAAACTACTAGCGTGAATTCGCAAAATAAAATGATAGGCAATACTACCGGAGGGCAACTCTGATTCTCAGAGACATCAAAATTGGCTTATGTAGCTTTTTAAAGGCTGCATAGGAAATAAAATAATATGTGTGTTTTTCAAATAATGCATTTAAAACACAAGTATTCTTTCAACCCTTAAAGAGGCATGGATTGGAAATCTAAGGGTTGGTTTGAGTCACTGTTCTATTTCTTATCCTTAGATAAGTGGGCAAGGTGCTTAAACCCTGTAAGTTTCAAGTCCCTCAACTGTGAAATATGAATAATGGCAACTTCTTGGCATGGCTCTTTTTATTTATTTTATTTTTTAATTTATTTTATTTTTTTATATTGATGAGTACACATCAAGTGTTAGGCACTAAGTGCTTCACATGTATTAACTCATTTAATCTTCCTAACAGCCTTTTGAACTGGTACTATCGCTGTTTCCATTTTACAGATTTAGAAACTTGAGATATCAAAGCTAAATAATGTGACCAAAATACAGCTGGAATCATCCTATGTTATGTCTGAGTGCACAGAGACCCCAAATGAGTTATCAGCAGTTCTGCAGTGAAGAGGAACTGGGGGTTAGCACTAGAACTCATTGTAGAGCCTGCCCATTTTATACAAACAAATCCATCCATAATACTCAAATACATAAAGAAAGGTTCTTTGTGTTTCCTGAATAAGGAGGCCAGATAATCTGAACAGACACTCCTCTAGAGATGCTCAACTAGGGTTCTGGAAGATCTTTTCCCTTGTATTCTTATAATGCAAAATACTATTAGATGAATGGATACTGTGCTTTTGCTCTGATGCATAGCTACTTTGAAAACCTATACACTGAAAACTTTTTTTTGAATTTTATATATTATTTTATACAACAGGTCCTTATTAGTCATCCGTTTTATACACATAAGCATATACATGTCAACCACAATAGCCCAATTCATCACACCAACACTGCCACCCCCCACCCCCACTTTCCCCCCTTTGTGTCCACATGTTTGTTCTCTGCATCTGTGTCTCAATTTCTGCCCTGCAAACTGGTTCATCTGTAACATTTTTCTAGGTTCCACATATATGTGTTAATATACGATATTTGTTTTTCTCTTCCTGACTTACTTCACTCTGTATGACAGTCTCTAGATCTATCCACGTCTCAACAAATGACCCAATTTCATTCCTGTTTATGGCTCAGTAATATTCCATTATATATATGTACCACATCTTCTTTATCCATTCATCTGTCGATGGGTATTTAGGTTGCTTCCATGACCTGGCTATTGGAAATAGTGCTGCAATGAACACTGGGGGGCATGTGTCTTTTTGAATTATGGTTCTTCTCTGGATATATGCCCAGTAGTGGGATTGCTGGATCATATGGTAATTCTATTTTTAGTTTTTGAAGGAACCTCCATGCTGTTCTCCATAGTGGCTGTAACAATTTACATTCCCACCAACAGTGCAAAAGGGCTCCCTTTTCTCCACACCCTCTCCAGCATTTGTTGTTTGTAGATTCTGATGATGCCCATTCTAACTGGTGTGAGGTGATACCTCACCGTAGTTTTGAGTTGCATTTCTCTAATAGTTAGTGATGTTGAGCAGCTTTTCATGTTCTTCTTAGCCATGTGTATCTCTTCTTTGGAGAAATGTCTATTTAGGTCTTCTGCCCATTTTGGGACTGGGTTGTTTGTTTTTTAATATTGAGCTGCATGAGCTGTTTATATATTTTAGAGATTAATCCTTTGTCTGTTGATTCGTTTGCAAATAGTTTCTCCCATTCTGAGGGTTGTTTTTTCGTCTTGTTTATGGTTACTTTTGTTGTGCAAAAGCTTTGAAGTTTCATTAAGTCCCATTTGTTCATTTTTGGTTTTGTTTCCATTACTCTAGGAGGTGGATCAAAAAAGACCTTGCTGTGATTTATGTCAAAGAGTGTTCTTCCTATGTTTTCCTCTAAGAGCTTTATAGTGTCCAGGCTTACAATCACATCTCTAATCCATTTTGAGTTTATTTTTGTATATGGTGTTAGGGAGGGTTCTAATTTCATTCTTTTACATGTAGCTGTCCAGTTATCCCAGCACCACTTATTGAGGAGACAATATCTGTTCTCCATTGTATATCCTTGCCTCCTTTGTCATAGATTAGTTAACCACAGGTGTGTGGGTTTATCTCTGGGCTTTCTATCCTGCTCCATTGATCGATATTTCTGTTTTTGTGCCCATACAGTACTGTCTTGATTACTGTAGCTTTGTATTATAGTCTGAAGTCAGGGAGTCTGATTCCTCCCACTCCACTTTTTTCCCTCAAGACTGCTTTGGGTGTTCGGGGTCTTTTGTGTCTCCATACAAATTTTAAGATTTTTTCTTCTAGTTCTGTAAAAACTGCCACTGGTAATTTGATAGGGATTGCATTGAATCTGTAGATTATTTGGGTAGTATAGCCTTTTTTTTTTTTGCGGTACACGGGCCTCTCACTGTTGTGACCTCTCCCGTTGCGGAGCACAGGCTCCGCAGCGCAGGCTCAGCAGCCATGGCTCATGGGACCAGCCACTCCGTGGCATGTGGGATCTTCCCGGAGTGGGGCACAAACACGTGACCCCTGCATCGGCAGGCGGACTCTCAACAACTGCGCCACCAGGGAAGCCCAGTATAGCCTTTCACAATACTGATTCTTCCAATCCAAGAACATGGTATATCTCTCCATCTGTTGGTATCATCCTTAATTTCTTTCATCAGTGTCTAATAATTTTCTGCATACAGGTCTTTTGTCTCCCTAGGTAGGTTTATTCCTAGGTATTTTATCCTTTTTGTTGCAATGGTAAATGGGAGTGTTTTCTTAATTTCTCTTTCAGAATTTTCATCATTAGTATATAGGAATGAAAGAGATTTCTGTGCATTAATTTTGTATCCTGTAACTTTACCAAATTCATTGATTAGCTCTAGTAATTTTCTGGTGGCATCTTTAGGATTCTGTATGTATAGTATCATATCATCTGCAAACAGTGACAGCTTTACTTCTTCTTTTCCAATTTTTATTCCTTTTTCTTCTGATTGCCATGGCTAGGACTTCCAAAACTATGTTGTATAATAGTGCTGAAAGTGGACATCCGCGTCTTGTTCCTGATGTTAGAGGAAATGCTTTCAGTTTTTCACCATTGAGAATGATGTTTGCTGTGGGTTTGCCACATATGGCCTTTATTATGTTGAGGTAGGTTCCCTCTATGCCCACTTTCTGGAGAGTTTCTATCATAAATGGTTGTTGAATTTTGTCAAAAGCTTCTTCTGCATCTATTGAGATGATCATATGGTTTTCATTCTTCAATTTGTTAATATGGTATATCACATTGATTGATTTGCATATACTGAAGAATCCTTGCATCTCTGGGATAAATCCCACTTGCTCTAGTGTATGATCCTTTTAATGTGTTGTTGGATTCTGTTTGCTAGTATTTTGTTGAGGATTTTTGCATCTATATTCATCAGTGATATTGGTCTTTAATTTTCTTTTTTTGTAGTATCTTTGTCTGGTTTTGGTATCAGGGTGATGATGGCCTCATAGAATGAGTTTGGGAGTGTTCCTTCCTCTGCAATTTTTTGGAAGAGTTTGAGAAGGATGGGTGTTAGCTCTTCTCTAAATGTGTGACAGAATTCACCTGTGAAGCCATCTGGTGGTCCTGGACTTCTGTTTGTTGGAAGATTTTTTTTTTTTTTTTTGCGGTACGCGGGCCTCCCACTGTTGTGGCCTCTCCCGTTGCGGAGCACAGGCTCCGGATATGCAGGCTCAGCAGCCATGGCTCTCGGGCCCAGCCACTCTGCGGCATGTGGGATCTTCCTGGACCGGGGCACGAACCCGTGTCCCCTGCATTGGCAGGCAGACTCTCAACCACTGCGCCACCAGGAAAGCCCTGTTGGAAGATTTTTAATCAGAGTTTCAATTTCATTACTTGTGATTGGTCTGTTCATATTTTCTACTTCTTCCTGGTTCAGTCCTGGAAGGTTATACCTTTCTAAGAATTTGTCCATTTCTTCCAGGTTGTCCACTTTATTGGCATAGAGTTGCTTGCAGTAGTCTCTTAGGATGCTTTGTATTTCGGCGGTCTCTGTTGTAACTTCTCCTTTTTCATTTCTAATTTTATTGATTTGCGCCTTCTCCCTCTTTTTCTTCATCAGTCTGGCTAATGGTTTATCAATTGTGCTCATCTTGTCAAAGAACCAGCTTTTAGTTTTATTGCTCTTTGTTATTCTTTTCTTTGTTTCTATTTCATTTATTTCTGCTCTGATCTTTTTGATTTCTTTCCTTCTGCTAACTTTGGGTTTTGTTTGTTCTTTCTCTGGTTCCTTTAGGTGTAAGGATAGATTGTTTATTTGAGACTTTTCTTGTTTTTGAGGAAGGCTTGTATAGCTATAAACTTCCCTCTTAGAACTGCTTTTGCTGCATCCCACAGGTTTTGGTTCATCGTGTTTTCATTGTCATTTGTCTCTAGGTATTTGTTGATTTCCTCTTTGACTTCTTCAGTGATCTCTTGGTTATTTAGTAACATATTGTTTAGCCTCCATGTGTTTGTGTTTTTTATATTTTTTTCCCTGTAATTCATTTCTAATCTCATAGCACTGTGGTCAAAAAAGATGCTTGATATGATTTCAGTTTTCTTAAGTGTACCAAGGCTTCATTTGTGACCCACGATGTGATCTATCCTGGAGAATATTCCATGCACACTTGAGAAGAAAGTGTAATCTGCTGTTTTTGGATGGAATGTCCTATAAATATCAATTAAATCTATCTGGTATTGTGTCATTTAAAGCTTGTGTTTCCTTATTTATTTTCATTTTGGATGATCTGTCCATTGGGGTACGTGAAGTGTTAAAAGTCCCCCACTATTGTTGTGTTACTGTCGATTTCCTCTTTTACAGCTGTTAGCAGTTGTCATATGTATTGTGGTGCTATGTTGGGTGCATATATATTTATAATTGTTATATCTTCTTCTTGGGTTGATCCCCTGATCATTATGTAGTGTCCTTCCTTGTCTCTTGTAACATTCTTTATTTTAACGTCTATTTTATCTGATATGGGTATTGCTATGCCAGCTCTCTTTTGATTTCCATTTGCATGAAATATCTTTTCCCATCCCCTCACTTTGAGTCTGAATGTGTCCCTAGGTCTGAAGTGGGTCTCTTGTAGACAGCATATAGATGGGTCTTGTTTTTGTACCCGTTCGGCAAGCCTGTGTCTTTTGGTTGGAGCATTTAATCCATTTACATTTAAGGTAATTATCGATATGTATGTTCCTATGACCATTTTCTTAATTGTTTTGGGTTTGTTTTTGTAGGTGATTTTCTTCTCTTGTGTTTCCCACTTAGAAAAGTTCCTTTAGCATTTGTTGTGGAGCTGGTTTGGTGGTGCTGAATTCTCTTAGCTTCTGCTTGTCTGTAAAGCTTTTGATTTCTCCATTGAATCTGAATGAGATCCTTGCTGGGTAGAGTAATCTTGGTTGTAATGTTCTTCCCTTTCATCACTTTAAGTATATCATTCGACTCCCTTCTGGCTTGTAGAGTTTCTGCTGAGAAATCAGCTGTTAACCTTATGGCAGTTTCCTTGTATGTTATTTGTTGTTTTCCCCTTGCTGCTTACAATAATTTTTCTTTGTGTTTAATTTTTGCCAATTTGATTACTATGTGTCTAGGCATGTTTCTCCTTGGGTTTATCCTGTATGGGACTCTCTGCACTTCCCGGACTTGGGTGGCTATTTCCTTTTCCATGTAAGGGAAGTTTTCGACTATAATCTCTTCACATATTTCCTCTGGTCCTTTCTCCCTCTTCTCCTTCTGGGACCCCTATAATGCGAATGTTGTCACGTTTAATGTTGTCCCAGAGGTCTCTTAGGCTGTCTTCATTTCTTTTCATTCTTTTTTGTTTATTCTGTTCCGCAGCAGTGAATTTCACTATTCTGTATTCCAGGTCACTTATCCGTTCTTCTGCCTCAGTTATTCTGGTATTGATTCCTTCTAGTGTAGTTTTCATTTCAGTTATTGCATTGTTCATCTCTGTCTGTTTGTTCTTTAATTCTTCTAGATCTTTGTTAAACACTTCTTGCATCTTCTCGATCTTTGCCTCCATTCTTTTTTCGAATCCTGGATCATCTTCACTACCATTATTCTGAATTCTTTTTCTGGAAGGTTGCCTATCTCCACTTCATTTAGTTGTTTTTCTGGGGTTTTATCTTGTTCCTTCATCTGGTACATAGCCCTCTGCTTTTTCATCTTGTCTATCTTTCTGTGAATATGGTTTTTGTTCCACAGGCTGCAGGAATGTAGTTCTTCTTGCTTCTGCTGTCTGCCCTCCGGTGGATAAGGCTATCTAAGAGGATTGTGCAAGTTTCCTGATGGGAGAGACTGGTGGTGGGTAGAGCTGTGTGTTGCTCTGGTAGGCAGAGATCAGTAAAATTTTAATCCGCTTGACTGCTGATGGCTGGGCCTGGGTTCCCTCCCTGTTGGTTGTTTGGCCTGAGGCGACCCAACACTGGAGCCTACCGGCTCTTTGGTGGGGCTAATTGCGGAGTCTGGGAGGGCTCACGCCATGAAGTACTTCCCAGAACTTCTGCTGCCAGTGTCCTTGTCCTCATGGTGAGACACAGGCACCCCCTGCCTCTGCAGGAGACCCTCCAACACTAGCAGGTAGGTCTGGTTCAGTCTCCTATGGGGTCACTGCTCCTTTCCCTGGGTCCCGACAGACACACTACTTTTTGTATGCCCTCCAAGAGTGGAGTCTCTGTTTCCCTCAGTCCTGTCGAAGTCCTACAATCAAATCCCACTAGCCTTCAAGATCTGATCCTCTAGGAATTCCTCCTCCCATTGCCAGACCCCCAGGTTTGGAAGCCTGACCTGGGGCTCAGAACCTTCACCCCAGTGGGTGGACTTCTGTGGTGTATAAGTGTTCTCCAGTTTGTGAGTCACCCACTCAGCAGTTATGGGATTTGATTTTATTGTGATTGCACCCCTCCTACCATCTCATTGTGGCTTCTCCTTTGTCTTTGGATGTGGGGTATCTTTTTTGGTGAGTTCCAGTTTCTTCCTGTTGATGATTGTTCAGCAATTAGTTGTGATTCTGGTGTTCTCGTAAGAGGGAGTGAGAGCACATCCTTCTACTCCACCATCTTGGTTCAAGGCCACCATGACTCTTTTTAGAATTGTATCAGGTAACATGAACCAAAAGGTTTTAGTGGAATTTAAATGAAGTTGCTGCCACCTAAAGGTATTTTATATTTTTAATCTGTTCTTTAGGAATATGAAAAACAGCTAGTTTTATACTTATTTATATGTGGGTTCACTTGTTAAAAAAAAAAAGTCTTTACTGAGCAACTCTTATACAACTGAATTGGCTAAAGAGTGGGGAGGTGATGATGAACAGGGAGGACTCATTTAGTTTACCTAGTGGTGGTAACTGCACTTTACATAATCACCCCTTGTGTTTTTAAAGATACACTTAACTTGGAACACCAAGACTTTTCTTGAAGTTCACCAATTCCAAGTCTTTATCAAACATCTAAAATTCCTGTTTATACTTGTTTTGTAGGCACTCTCTAATTTCTCTCATAATGATCCGTAATCTTGCCCACCTCTCCCAAATCCAAAGTACAGTCACATAATAAGGTTACAGTCATGTATTAATCTGACACTGATTATTGCAATTGCCCAGATTCTTCAGTCAAGACACACTTAGGATTTATAATCACAGTTTTGTCAATACCTATGGGACATTAATTTAATCAATTTAGCATTAGTTTTCTCAGCTGAAAATGGAAATATCAACTGAGTCTACCAGTTGGGTTGTTGTGAGGGTCAAAAGTTATTCATGGCAAAGCACTGAGAGATGTAGGCTCAGAGAAGGAATTCAACATGTGTTAGTCATATAAATAAATGCAGCGCAGTGGAGGTTCTTGAAGTGGAGAATCTGGAGCCAGTCCCATCAATTATAAACTGAGTAACTTGGGTAAGTTTTGTACTTTCTCTGTGTTTTACCAGGTTGTTTTAAGAATTATATCAAAAGCTCTTAGCATTTTTCTTGGCAAGCACTAAATAAGTGATTGCTGTTATCATAGTTAAGAATGTTTTGAGAAGGTGAGTTACATCTTATAAGGTTATTTTCTGTTGCAAGCCCCTAAAGAAAAAAAGCAACCTCAAAAAATACATGTTTTACTTTACTTAGTTGAGGCAAAATTATAACAATAATGAAAAGGCCAATCTAACATCTTCTAGGATGTGCAAAATTAAGTATTTGTTCAACTATTTGTTTGGGGACGTCAACAAATTTTTATGATGTAGCTTCACTAGCTGAAGTGTCACCACTAATAGGTCTCCTTGTATTTTTTCATGTATATTTATACAATTACTGCTATGCAAGGGTATTCGTTTATGTCAGAATACTTCATAAACCCAGGAGATTATAAAAATGTTTAGTTAGAAACCAAAAATGCATCAGTAGTTCTAAAGAAGCAAGATTTTTTTAAAAAATGATACTTGTGTTGGCTCAAATACAAGTATGAGTTTTCATTTTTAAGACTGTCAGGTAACTGGTGAACATGACAGAAGGAGTGAAAATGTACATCTGGTGTTAAGGAAAAAGGCTCAGCTACTTATAAATTTTGAGACAACAGGAAAAAATGTTTGAATTTCTCACAGGCAATATATAGAACCATTAGATTCTTTCTACTGGTAACATGTAGGGACAAAAGAGAAATTTGTTTAGAAGAATGAAGGAGTCGATTGGTTTCTTCATAGACTAGGTATTATTGTCTCCCCCCCCCCCCCTTGATATACTTGTCTTGGTTTCCCTCACTGCTGGGTAACTGGTAAGACAGCTGGGCGATGGCTTAATGGATTGTACCTTAACCAGTTCTTCCCAAATTTTCATACCAAAACATATTAAGACAATGAAAATTTGCAAGTTACACTGAAGTAAATAGCAGAAATTATCTGTAGAATAAGTGTAGAGGTTGCCCCAGGCCTCGGGAATTAAACCTCAAAATTGAGGGAATCAATACCTTTAACCTCTTTGACCAATGCTGATATACTTCAGTTGGAAAACTGCTAAAACCAAAATGTTGTCTTTCTTGAAAATTGAGATAGAGGTGGGGCAGTCTGAGAAATGGCAATGCTTGGCTCAATTCAAATTCTCAACTGAAACCAGGCAATATGGGTAAACAGTGTACTACTTCTTTGGGAAATAACCCATCCTTGATTCCCAATGAACATTTCTGAAGTAACGGTGTGTATAACCCATGAGTCTCCTTTAGTCCACCCTGATAACAGAGACAAAACTCACCCTGATCACTACTTCTACCTATTTATGTGTGACAAGAAGAGGCACAGGATAATGGAGGCTGCATGAATTCCTCAGAATATGTCAATGTTGCATTAAATGATTCATCTCATGAAGACTTTCAGACATTCAGAGCATTTCACAACCAGCAGTCATTATTTGGACATAGCAAGGAACAGGGTTGGAGGCTCTCTGATATACCCAGAATTATCCCTTTAGTTGCTAAATCATGAGGACTTGGGGGGAACTGAGAAAGGCACTGTGATAACAGATTAGCACACGAGAAATTTTAAAATAGTACAAAGACTCTTAAAATTTTAACAAGTATGGCAGTCCTGGTGAGAATATCACTTCAGTTGTCAGTAATGCACATTTAGAAAACATTTCCAGTCCCTCAAATCTAATTTTAGGTGACCTAAGCAAGGTAGCAGAATTTAAAATATAGTAATTAATTACAAGAAAGAGAAACTCTATCATGAGGAGGATTTAAAATATATCAACACAGGAGAATAGTATCCATGTTTTTAAATTTTCTATAAGCCTTACCCAATTAGCTGAATTAGCTTCCATTTTTTAATGAACCTCATTTTACAAATAAGCCTTCCAGGATAATGCAAGGATAGCATGATTCATCTGTATGTTCTTGAATATTCAAATTATTTTTAAACGTAACTCTGTTCAGTTAAAGTGATAGTGGAAGACATAAATCTCATCAAATGTCCTTTCTGACTAAAGATAATCAAGATGGTGCATTTTGTGAAGGAGTGGAGATTTTTCTTCTGTAATGGCAGATATAGTCAAATATCTGCACTTGTCACAATATCATCGTATATTAGCAGGACCAGTATCAATCCTCCCCCACCGAAGTTAACCTCCTCACCCTACACTCTGTCGCATCCCACTTTGGGGGTTTCATCCCACCAAGATTTGCTGCTTGTTTGTATTTCCCATGTCTATCTTTCCAATAGGTCTAACTCCTGCCTGCAATCTCATTCAATTTTTTTAAACCTACTGTCAAGAACAAAGTCACTTTTTTGATTGAACATTTCTTGAGGTAGTATCCCTTCTTTCCTACTTTTCTTAACCGTTAAACTTCTTCAAAATATAGACTGCACCTGCTGTACTCTCATTCCCTTCTTACACCAGCCACTGCTTCCAACTCTGCTGAGCTTCTCCCCAAGGTCTTAGGGGTACCACTAACAGTGAAGCCAAAGGCATACAAGGTCCTTCGAAAGCTGGTCAGAATTCCTTTCTCTTAGACACAATTTTCACCATTATTTTTCGTGCTTCTTAAACTCTTGTCACATTATTGCTGTTGTTATTTATACTATTCCATGAACACACTTAGATGCATTTCACACATGCTCTTTTATAAACTTCCCTCTCTCTCTGACTGGGAAACAAACATCTAGTATACTGCCTGACAGAGAATAAACAGTGTTCAATATATGGTTGGTGAATGAAGTTCTAGCAATTGAACTTTCTTTGATATGCTGGAAGTTACCTTTTTTTTTTTAATCATCAATGCATTCTCAGAGTTGGTTTTACAAATACAGCTTTCATCCAATAACTAGTCTCAAAATCATAATTGTTCTCAGTTGCTGGCCACAAGAAATCAAAACTCCTTGGCCTAATATCATTGTCTAGTTGAAACTTATTAGCATTATTTACAATTAATTACAATTGGTATTGTATACAAGTATTTTCAGTACTTAATACTCTACTTCATTCATTGTTATCATTCACCTCCCTAAAACACACATTTTTTCCCACCTATGGATTTTTTGGTGTGCAATATCATCATCTGAAAAGTAAACCTTCTCTTTTTCACCCAGCAAGCTCTTTTTCACCTTCAAGCTCTGGCCTCTCCATCAAGTTTTCTTTGTGAAGAATAACAAGTAATAGTGGAAGCATTCTGAGGCTTAGAGATCAAAACCTTGAATCACAGTTTTTATCTGCCATGTATTAGCTGTCTAAACTTGAGTAAAGTACTTAACATCACATGATTGTCATAAGGATCAAATGAAATCATGGTTTGGGAAGCATACAAATTTTTTATTTGTTGTTTTGTTTTTGTTGTTCTTTGGGGTTTTTTGTTTTTTGTTTTTGTAGGTGTCATTGATCCCAATTTGTTCTACGAACCCACAGAGATATTGTTTATTTCACATTTTAATTTTTTTACAGTACAAATATCTCTATAATTTATGAACTGTATTAATATATGCAGTTTCATGTATATTTCTTAAGGTACAAGGCCTTTATGTAAATATATATATATATTTCCTCCCACTTTAAAATAAAAAGCAGAATATAGGAATAAAAAACACTGATTACTAGTTGATATAAAATCAAGTAAAAAAATTTGGTATATAAAGTTATCAGAAAGAAAGCATGAAATACCTTCAAAATTCAAAAACTTAAAATTATGCAGTTTGGGATTTTGTTTGATTTTACCTGTCTACCCACCTAGAATATTGAGATTTGATCATAATTTGAAGAATTGTTTGAGACTCGAGTTCTAGTATAGTACTGATTGAAAAAAAAACACTGAGGAATATAAGGATTATTTCCATTGATATGCTCCCTTACAATATTTGTATTTTGAATATTGAATCCTATGGAGATTTTCTATTTCTTAAGTTGAAGATCCCATTATTTCTAAGAATTTGTGACAACTGCTTTATATATCAGCACTTTCAAACTATACTAAAAAGCTACAGTAATCAAAACAGTATGGTACTGGCACCAAAAAAACCAGATATAGATCAGTGGAACAAAGTAGAGAGCCCAGAAATGGACACAGACCTATGTGAGCAATCAATATATGACAAAGGAAGCAAAAATATATAATGGCGTAAAGACAGCCTTTATGATAAATAGTATTGGGAAAACTGGATAACTACATGCAGAATAATCACACTGGACTACTCTCTCACACCTTGCACACAAATAACTTTAAAATAAATCAAAGACTTAAATCTAAGACCTGAAACCATAAAACTTCTTAAAGAAAACCTAAGCTCTTTCACATCAGCCTTAGCAATATCTTTTGGAATATGTCTCCTCAGGCAAGGGCAAAAAAAACCCCAAAATAAACAAATGGACTACATTAACCTAAAACCTTTTGCACAGTGAAGGAAACTATCAACAAAACAAATAGGACACCTACTGAATGGGAGAAGATATTTGCAAAAGGTATCTCCGATAAGGAGTTAATATCCAAAATATACAATGCACGCACGCAACTCAATGTCAGGGGGAAAGAAACCTGGTTGTAAATGGGCAGAGGTTCTGAATAGACATTTTTCCAAGGAAGGCATACTGATGGCCAACAGGCACATGAAAAGATGCTCAACTTCATTAATCATCGGGGAAATTCAAATCAAAACCACAATAAGACGCCACCTCACATGTGTCAGAATGACCAGAGTCAAAATGACAACTAATGGCAAGTGTTGGTAAGGATATGGAAAAGAGAGAACCCTCATACACTGTGATCCTCATTTCATGATGTATGTAAATCAAATCATTATGCTGTACACCTTAAACTTATACAGTGCTGGACATCAATTATATCTCAATAAAACCGGGAATAAATTTTTTAAAATCTTTAAAAAATTAACCTTCCTAGAATCATTTTAAAAACATTGTAGTTTCTTTATAACTAAGCAACATACTAAGATTTCTGGAGCACCATTAACATGGCTGCAAAAAACTTTTCTATATTTTCTATCTCTATTAAAAAGAAAAAGAATTTTTTTAAAGAATGCTTTTATATACAATTAGAACCACTTTCCTGGAAATATTAGGGACAATCATCTTGTAAGGAGAAAAGGTAACTCTTATGCAATTAAGTGTATGGAAATAGTACATTATAACATCTATTATAATTCTCACAACTGAGAAATCAAAATAACGAACAGCAATATGGGATGCTTGTGAAGACTGTAAAGCATGTAAACTACGTTATTTACTCCATGTTGTTTGGGAAAATTGGTACACAATGTAAATATAATTAATATCCTGTATCTGTTTAATATTAAACATAACATCGGATTGCATAATGCCTTTACAGTTGTAATACAACTTTCCTAGAACTATGTTCATTTCATAAGATACTATTCTTGCTTTCAGGGATAATTTTCTTTTGCCTATGAGCTACTTCACCTGACAGACTGATATTTTAGTTTAAGTGGAAAGAATGAAAAGAAATTTATATATTCAAAGAATATGAGTATTCTAATACTTAGTATTCAAAGAAATACTATTTATAGTATTTTTAAAGAAAATTAAAATTGGATTTATGAGTTTCAACTTCTAAATAAAATACTATTCATTGATATAATTTCTTAAAGCAATCTATATGATTAAAATCGAGGATACAGGAATAGAAGAACCTCAAAAGATACATGTGCACTCTCTCTAACAGTAACTCACTCAAATTAAACAATTACTTTGTAAAACAGGCTCCAGTAATGACTTGCTTACATATTTCAAATGGATGTTGTGAAGATCCAAGAACTGGAACGGATGTAAAGGTGACTGATTTTGTCCAACTGTACTACCCCTAAGCTATCTCTGACATCTGTCCTATTTTTAAAGGCCCTGGGGGAGGAGATTTTACAGCTTTGTTAACTTGTTCTAAGGTTTAAAAATCCTTTTTCTTTAGTTCTTAGTCTTCAGAAATCTCAGTATAGGATAATTCCTTACATCTAACATACAGTGCTTTATTTATGCATTTAATATATGAAAAGCATGCCTGGTCACCTAAGGAAGACTGCGATATTAAAGCAATTGTGCTACAACTAAAGATGCCATTTTGTCTGCTATTATGAGTATGGATAAATGGGTGGTTAGTCCAGACTTTTACTAAAAACTTTCTGAATCATATCTGGAAGTACTATTATGTTAAAATAGAGAGCTCTACATTTCTCTGTGTGTGTGTGTGTGTGTGTATATATGTGTATGTGTGTGTGTGTGTGTGTGTGTGTGTGTATTGCTAACTTTAGACTGTATCAAATAGTTTTTATCAGTTTGACTGTCTACATCTGAATCCAACAAATATAGGTTAAGTCATAACATTCTCCTGCACTATAACTGTGCACATTCAGAATACTGTCAAAATTGGCAAATTAAAAATATTGTATGGACATAACCAAAGCATTGTTGTCATTAATTACAGCTTTAGAAATAGGAACTTTATCAAGCCAACAGACTGTCTTGCTTTATGACTTTCCACTTAAAGGCAAATAGATAATAAATGAAATCACTGTTTTATGAGTGATTGTCATTGCATCATTGCCATTTATTAAACCCAGTGCTAATGGAGGAAACTCAGCTTGGGGAATTAAAAAATTGTCATTTAGGTATTTTAAATGCTCCTTTATTCTTTCCCATGTATCTATTCTTCACATGTTCTTTCATTTCTGGATCACCCCATTCTCTCTTTGTCAAAAGGTCTAGAAATTTGTTTTCCCTTCCCTACACCTCAGTTAAAACAGATGTATATGCTTTTTTAATCTCTTAGAGCCCTGCTCTCTGCTAGGCAACTTTACATACTAGGTGCTATCTCTTACAGGTAATGTATTTACATTTAAACAAGATTCTTACAGAAACAATATCATATCGATAGATTAATTCCAAAGATTAGAATTTTAGGCCCTCTATTAAAATGACAAAGGTACTTTTGAGAGAAAGGGACAGTTCATTGATTGATACATCAGACTGTTTGGTAGCAATTGTATTGATTTGTAGTTGGCTCTCAACAGTTTTTAAATGAATGAATATGTATTTAATCAATGAACCAGAAAGAAGATGCCTTTCTATCAACAATTGACGGATATTCTACTGAGTCCTCAAGAAGTAAAACATGTTCCAGTCATACATTAAAACTTCTGTGAATAAAAGATTTACCCAGGCTGAAGATAATTAAGGAAGGAGAAGATGAAATGTTCCATTTGGGGGTATCTTTTTTCTGAAATATAGAAGATTAGTGTTTCACTTTTAAGGCCAATGCTTTTTTCTTCCTGTTCTCTGGGATTACTTTATCTATTGTAGCCGGACGACAGCTCCTGATTGCAGTTCTGAATTTCAGGGCAGTGTGGAAAGTCTACACAATTTGAAGCAGGGATGACTCCCCGGTAGAAAGCATGTTAAAAGACTGATGCCTATCAAAAAACAAAACTAAACAAACAAAAAAAATGCCAAAATCAGATAGTTCCACACATTCTCCAGAGGAAAGAGAGTCTTACTATAATAAAGGGATAATGAGCGGGGCAGCCAACTGGCTCATCCACATGTCAGGACAGACAGCTGAGAGCCCTTCAATCTTTCATTCCACACATGTGTTAGCGATTGCTTCTGAGCCAAAATGTATGCACACAGAGGCATCTCCACTGTCACTCTTAAGAGGGATTGCTTGTTTGCTTTTTCTTAGAAATTTGTAAAGGAAGACACTCTTCCTCTACAGGCTAAGATAATGAAAGGTTAGCTGCAGGTCCCCAGTTAAAGCCTAAAAACCAAAGGCAGGTTAATGTCAGGTGATAATGGAAGAAAAGATTTCAGTGGTATGTTGCCCAGACGCTAACAGTCAAAGGAAGTCTAAAAATATAAATCATTACCAAGACCCTCAAAAGACATTATTTAATTTCCCCTCCAAAACAGTAAGTAACAAAGCTGATATTTCATGAGTAGATATATAAGAAGGGAAAACTAGTAAATACAATGTCTCTGTACTTTCACCTTTTCAGATTAAGAACTATTTTGAGGACCTTTTTGGTGGCAAGCATCATTTTCCATCCAATTAACTCTTCACTATAATTTGAATAACACAAAAACAGCTCCACAAAACCTGGAGAACAAGCTTTTTTTATTTTACAGGGCTCCCTCAAGACAACATTAAGTTATACATACTGACTTAAATACTATCTTTCTGATTTAAAGAGAAGTTTGCTCCATGACCCTTGATCAAACAACCTAGAATGACTGTGATATATGTGAACAAGTAGCAAGATCTTTCCTGATTCCACTGGTAGGCTTATTAAAATAAAAGTTATTTGATAGGAGTTATTCATTCATTATTCCATTTGAGGAAAAAAAAACCTGATATTTGCTTAGAATGACTGGATTAAGAGAAAAATGGAGAAGAAAGAAGAGGAATAAATATATGCCTTGAGTCACTCCATCACATTTTGAAAAGAAATTCTTCACTGTGTGTGAAAACAAACAACTGTTTGAGGGACCTGGTTAGCATAAAAATGGTTTTACAGTGAGAGGGACTGGTTAGAGCACATGTAGTTAATCGTTCTAGTTGCACTACAACCACGTTGCAAAGACATGGTGATTTTTACATAGGCCAATTTATACTTGAGAGGAAGACAGAATGTTAAATAGTCCACTTTAAAAGCCGTAGGATGATACAGACATTCTTAAACAGTGTTGAATCATTGGTAGAGTGTATACATTGTGTATTTCAGACCAAAAGTGAAATACTATTGATGAAAGATAATCTTCAAAATTTAACATTTATGCCATTTAAAATGATGCTAATTCAGAAAATGATTTTAGGATTCACTTTTCATGAAAACAAACTTCGTTACTGCGTTCTGTAAAAGTAGCATTAAACCGCTGTTTACTGAGTACTTCCTGTGTTCCAGGCTCTGTAAGCACAGAGGTAAGCACATAATGTCCATTATCTTATTAAATCCTTCAAGAATATTATGAGTTAGATATTATAATTGCTAGTATATAGATGAAGAGATTGAAGACCACAGAGGCTAAATACCTTCTTGAAGGTCACAGAGCTGTAATGCGATTATTTCAATTCAGGTCTCATATCTCCTAAAACCGGTTTCTTTACTACTATATTTTGAAACAATCTCAATCACATGTAACCAAGAAACAAACAAGGCATGACACCTAATTATGCATCTCTGTCTGTTTCTTTCTCTTTCTGATTAAGGATCTTGAAGAAAAGGGAAGAAAATCATGTTATTATGTTGTGAAGCCATGCCACGTCGATACTTAAGCAGCTCTTACAGTCAGGGGTGATGCCTGAATATTTAACAACAAATGAAATACACTATACAGGCTACGGCTTCTACTAGTAGCCGTAAGGGGGTAACTTGGCCACCTGTGGATGACCCATGATCTCTTGCTGCGGGACCATCACCAACTCCAGAAGTTCAGACCTGTTTGACTAGGGAGAGAGAGATAGGGATGGGGAAGGCAAATTGGAGGAAGGACAGGCTGGGTGACAGGCAAGTAAGTTGAGTTGTGCTAGGAGAGCTGATTTCTTTGCCCACTTTGGTCTGAAGGAGCATGGGGCTATCTGAGGGAGTCCCAGGAAGCACTGGGTAGCAGCAGTTTAGAATCAGAATACAAGTATTTCAGTATTTTATCAACCAGTACTGTTGTGCCATGCATACCAGCTAAACTTCCACTGTGCTGAGAGGAATTCGTATTATCTATTTCCAGCAAATCCTAACTATAAACATGTTTCCCATAATCTTGGCCTTGATGACAGAATCCTTATTCACTATGACTCTAGGTTGTGCTCATTAAATACAAAGAGGTTTTCAATGGTATGTATTGCTAAGGCAAAGCTCAAGCCTTCTAAAGATCAATGTTCTAGGGGGGAGAGAGAAGATGGTGGAAGAGTAAGACGCGGAGGTTACCTTCCTCCCCACAGATACACCAGAAATACATCTACACTTGGAACACCTCCTACCGAACACCTACTGAACGCTGGCAGAAGACCTCAGACCTCCCAAAAGGCAAGAAACTCCCCACGTACCTGGGTAGGGCAAATGAAAAAAGAAAAAACAGAGACAAGGACAGGGACGGGACCGGCACCAGTGGGAAGGAGTCGTGAAGCAGGAAAGGTTTCCACACACGGAGAAGCCCCTTCACGGGCGGAGACTGCGGGTGGCGGAGGGGGGAAGCTTCGGAGCTGCAGAGGAGAGCACAGCAACAGGGGCGCGGAGGGCAAAGCGGTGAGATTCCCGCACGGAGGATCGCCGCCTACCAGCACTCACCAGCCCGAGAGGCTTGTCTGCTCCCCCGCCGGGGCGGGCGGG
>RJWK010011629.1:8450-41737 GCA_004363435.1 Platanista minor
AAAAAAAAAAAAAAAAAAGCCTATTATAGGGCTTCCCTGGTGGTGCAGTGGTTGACAATCCACCTGCCAATGCAGGGAACACAGGTTTGAGCCCTGGTCTGGGAAGATCCCACATGCTGCAGAGCCCCTAAGCCCGAGCGCCACAGCTACTGAGCCTGCGCTCTAGAGCCCGCGAGCCACAACTACGGAGCCCATGTGCCACAGCTGCTGAAGCCCGCACGCCTAGAGACTGCGCCTCACAACAAGAGAAGCCACCGCAATGAGAAGCCCGCGCACCGCAGCAAAGAGTAGCCTCTGCTTGCTGCAACTAAAAAGAAAGCCCACGCGCAGCAAAAAAAAAAAAAAAAAAAACTTTATTTTTTTTTAAAAGCCCGTCATAATATAGCTGAGAAGTTTTGCCTTAGATCATATATATTGCAGCATTAAGGTTAAAAGTTAATTTACCTTTAGGTAAGAAACAATTGAAAAAATGACTTGGGAGGTAAAAAATTGTAGAGTTTGGTGCTGATTATCTCGTGGGAGAATGTACTTTGAAAATTATAAAGTAACACAGAAGTATAAAGGATTGTGAGATGATGCTGGGTAGTATAAAAGAGTGGTTAGCCCAGAATCTTTTAGATTTGACTCTAAAGTACGCCTGGAGCCGGGGCTCTTCAGCAGAATGCGTTGTGCTTATTTGTGCCGCTTCCTTCGGGTGTGACCCCACCCCAGGAGGCTGGGAGCCGAACAGGTCGTAGGGGCTGGAGGAGATGTTACAGGACTATAGCGGGAAGCCAGTTCACTCCCAGAGCTGCTTTCTGGCCTCAAAACCATTCCCTGAGGGCTCCTCTTAACAGTGTCCAGTCTCCAGTTGGCGAGCATTGGCAGGAGAGAAGTGCAAGTTAAGTTAAGCAAATGTCAGCAGCGACTCCGGGAAGGACCACAAGGGAGACTTCTGACTTCAACTTACATTTATGAACTCTGGTTAGGAATGGGGTTTTTCCATCTGCTGTTGGGAAATGGGGAAGAGATTCTCTGCCCATTGTCCTCCACCTGCTCTCCCGTTGCTAGACCTCAGCAGAAGGTTCAGTTGAACACCGACACGTGCTGAAAACACAAAGGTGTTACACAGTGGTGTTGCCAGCCTGCCAGGGCTGGAAGGCTGTACTGCTCTCCTGCCTTACCCCATAGGGGTGGCTCTGTGGGGAGATTCAGTCCGGACACCCCTGGGGGACAGAAGGAAACACCCTGGGTGTTGCTAGAGGCCACAGCCTAAATGTCAGTGGGATCTTTCAGAATACTGTGTTCTGGTACAAACAGAAAAAAAAATCAGGGGTTTATTCATTTACAAATCTGTTTGCGGGGAGAGGGAGGCTTTTTTTTTTTTTTTTTAATGAAATTAACTCAGTCTGATAAGAGATGCAGAAATACTTAACACATTCTAAACACAAATTTATAATTACAAAGCAGACAATAAAAAATATACATAACATTTGTAATGGGAAAAACTTGAAGTTCTTCAGGAATAGAGAACAATGAAGTTCTTCAGGAATAGAGAACAAATGAAAAATAATATATTCTTATTTAATAAAAACTCACCTTAAAGTTATTCCTCATATTATTTTTTTATTGAGAAAAAATATTCTTTTTATTTCAAAGAAGTACATGTTCATCTTATCGGCAATAAGCAAAAAACAAGAGCTGGTACCAGAAAATCTGCTGTCCTATTGTCCAGGAATAACCTCATGACTAACTTCCTGATCATCCCTCTGTACATTTATATATACTTTTTTCTTAAGCAAAAATTTGGGTCATATTTTATGCTGTTTCGTAATCTTTTTTTTTTTTTTCATTTAATATTAGAAACATCTTTATATGTCAAATATAGTATTCTGTGAATAATTTTTTAATGATTCATATCATTTCATTGTATGAAGACATTCCCAGAGGAATTTTAAAACCTATTCAGAAATATGTTAATTTTTTTAAAGCCAGCAAAGATAAAATTAGTCACAGATATTTTTAAGTTTTAACTTACTTTGTTTCCAGTTTTATAATTTGAGAGAAAAAAAATAATTGGGAGAAGAAAATTAAAATTTCTTCTCATAATCCCACAACTTAAAATGTCACTATTTTTTCCTTCCAGACTTTTTTTCCCCTCTCTATATTTTTTAAAGCAAAATTGCTCATTCATTTAAAAAAACAAAAATTAGAAGCCTTTTCTGTATACATGTGAAGATTGGAGAGGGGGCCTTGTACTGGGGTTTGCCAGAGTTCTCTGAGTATGATCCAAGAGAACAGTGGGAAATGAGAAGAAACAACCTGCCTGGGGAAGAGGGCGGTAGGCTTCTCCCCTGCTCCTTTACCCCTCTCTGGAGCCAGGAGGAAGAAGGGGAGGCCGCTGATGGTCCCGAGTCTAATGCAGCTGCAGGCTAAAGCGAGGTGGGAGTGGATTGTTTGTGATGGTGGGAGATGGAATTGTACCGGATTATGGCAAGAGCAGAGGAAGTTGTTTACACTCTCCAGGGAGGAAATGGGCCTAAGGAAATTAGAATTTTTCCACCTCTAACTTCAGTGACTCTTGTATGACGGAGGCGACATGGTAGAGAAAAAAATTTTATCAGGTAGCCCCTCCGAGGCCCCCGGCAACCACTCATCTGCTGAGATGTGGGGATTCTGAGGGGCTCTTCGCTCTTGGTGGGGAGCCTGGGAGCCGTCCTTGTTGTGGGCCTAAGCAGGGCTGGAGTGGGGAGGTGGGCACCAAGAGAGGCTGAAGCATTTTCTCAGAGATCTCTTAAGACAGGAAGGGCACATTGTCCTAAAAGGTAAGCATACTTAATGCCCCCCAAACCTAAAATATGGGAGGACCAGCAGTGCTGCACAGATGCCTTGGCATTCTTCCCTTCCCCCAGGAGCCCTGGAGGCGCCCCGGAGTGAGTGACCTCTTTTACGGTCACCATTCTTACATTTCTGCCCTCTTCCGCCCCACGTGTCTTTCAGTCTGGTACAAACATGAAAATTGATCACAGGTTCTAAATGTAACTTCACCAGGCAAGGGCCAACAGTGCCAGCTTTGACCAGGCGCGCAGTGTCCCTGGGCTTCCTTGTGCCGAGAGCAGCCCCTCCAGCTGGCATTCATGGTGTGCCCACGCCTCTCTGTCTCGCCTCCCTGCCCCCAGGGTTCTGGCTCGTGTGGACCATCATCATCATCCTGAGCTGCTGCTGCGTGTGCCACCACCGCCGAGCCAAGCACCGCCTTCAGGCCCAACAGCGGCAACATGAAATCAACCTGATCGCCTACCGGGAAGCCCACAATTACTCAGCGCTGCCATTTTATTTCAGTACGTACACCAAACCCCACCCTCGGGGCCCAGGACACATAGACTGTGGGCACAGGGGGTTGGCCTCCTTGTCCTGCACAGAGCAGGGTCTCACAAGTGTGGGGCCAAGGGGGTGTGCACCTTTAGCGCCGAGGAGCCAGTGCTGTGGATGCAGCCCCTGGCAGCCACTGGGCCGTTCCAGTCCACACCAGCTGGGTTCTGACTACATCTCTGCTCCTTTAGGTTAGGCAGATTTTTTTAGGCAGGTGGTTGTATGGTGTATGATGTGAATGAATTGAGATTTAGAGGTCAGTGGCCTGAAATCCCCCCATTTTGCTTCCTGCCATGTGATATGCTTGAGCAGAGGCTGCTACAAAAGGGGCAGCGGTGGTGGGTAGCATTGGGACTTCCTGAGAACCAAGAAACTCAGTGACTCACTGAAGGGCAAACTCACCTGACTTCCCTGGGGTTCCCTTTTTTTTTTTTTTTTTTTTTTTTTTTTGCCATGCTGTGGGATCTTAGTTCCCTGACCAGGGATTGAACCCGGGCCCTTGTCAGTGAGAATGCCAAGTCCTAACCACTGGACCACCAGGGAAGCCCCTCCCTGGGGTTCCTTATACTGATCTCTCGAGTGGTCGGTGGAGGCCCAGAAGTACAGCCTTTTCAAAGCCATTCAGCAGTGTGTTCTACAGACTAAAGTAGTCATAAATGTGGAATTCCACACCTAGAAGAGTTAAGTGCTTAGCACAGTGCCTGGTATATAGTAAGTACTCAGTAAATGCTAGCAATTACTGTTATAATTAGATCATCTGTGCCTCAGAGCAAAAGATAACTCCCCTGGCATGTTCTTAACAAGCCTTGATGACAGGCCCCCCCCTCACCCTTTACTGGTAATCCACCCGCTCTCGATGCGAATCAGGATGAGGTTTGGTGTGTATTTCCAGACCACCTCCTGCCACACTAGGGTGAGAGGCAACACAGTTTTCCAGCCTCCCAGAAGAAGGCTCTCTTCATGATATACATCTGGAAAGTCTTAACTTAGGGTCCCTGACCCTGAGGCCTATGGGATGCAGATGGAGGACACAGTCTGAGCTAGAAACATGAGACTTGTGTGCATGTGGAAAACAGGTCCCTTCCAGGCAGAACTCTCTTGGCCATTCACCACATTTGCTGAACCCTCTGCCTTAACTCCAGACAAGCAGAAGTCCTTGCCTGTGAAGCAGCTTTAGGGGCTCTCAGATTTCCAGAAGTTAGAATCTGTCACTCCCAATCTGCCCCCCTTTCTCTGCAAAGTCGTTCACGGCCCTGTGCCCCGCCTGCACCTGAGAGCTGTAGCTGTCCCTCGGTGGGTATGCTGGGGGTGGGACGAGACATATGCTTAGTGTGAGCCTGCAGTCTGTCCTAGAACAATTGCCAGTGCAGTAATTTCTCCTCCCTACCTCCCCATTTTAGGGTTTTTGCCAAACTATTTACTACCTCCTTATGAGGAAGTGGTGAACCGACCTCCAACTCCTCCCCCACCATACAGTGCCTTCCAGCTCCAGCAGCAGCTGCCTGCACAGTGTGGCCCTACAGGCGGCAGCCCCCCGGGCGCCGACCCCACCAGGGGCTCCCAGGGGGCTCAGAGCAGCCCCTTGTCCGGGCCCAGCAGAAGCAGCACGCGACCCCCGAGCATCGCTGACCCTGAGCCCTCCGATGTGCCAGCCGACCCAGCAGCCACCAAAGCCCCTGGGATGGAGCCCAGCGGCTCTGTGGCCGGCCTGGGGGAGGTGGACCCTGGGGCCTTCCTGGACAAGGATTCCGAATGTAAGGAGGAGCTGCTGAAAGAGTACAGTTCCGAGCAGGGCGGCGCCCTCCCTGACAGCAAAGACAAGACGCCCGGCAGACGTCGCCGCTTCACAGGCGACTCGGGCATCGAGGTGTGTGTGTGCAACCGGGGCCACCATGATGACGACCTCAAAGAGTTCAACGCGCTCATCGACGATGCTCTGGACGGGCCCCTGGACTTCTGCGACAGCTGCCACGTGCGGCCCCCTGGCGACGAGGAGGAAGGGCTCTGCCAGCCCTCCGAGGAGCAGGCCCGGGAGCCCGGGCACCCTCACCTGCCGCGGCTGCCTGCCTGCCTGCTGCTGAACACCATCAACGAGCAGGACTCCCCAAACTCCCAGAGCAGCAGCTCCCCGAGCTAGAGCAGGCCCTGCCTGCTCCCGAGAACTTGGCGACGCAACCAGGGTAGGGGAGAACCATGAGAGAAGCATTAAGTGACTGTGTTCCTTTTTTTTTTTCCCCTTCTGCTCCTGCGTTTTCCTGCATCTCCAGGTACAGTTTGGGGTGTGGGTGCCTCGCCCCCCATAGATACAGTGTCACGGAGGGCCGAGAAGTTGTCCTGTGACTCATTCCTCATACCCCACCCCGTCTCCCTTTACCTCTTTTCAAGTCACGTGTCACTACCTGCTTGGGTCAGAGAGATGTACGTTTCAGAAGCCCCCAAGGAGGGGATGAGACTGTGCCGAGGGGACTCTTGGTGATGGAGTGGATTCATGTTCTGGTGTGAGTTGATGAGAACCTCGCCGCGTCTCAGTCTGAGAGAGGTGGCAGGTCTCAGCCCTGGGTGAAGCCCCAGTGGTCCGGGGATTGTCGCCCCTCGCTGCCAGTGTCTCCGGAACCGGAATTGGGCTCCTCCTGTAGGAGGATGAGAGCTGACCGGCGGTTGCGTGGCGGGTTGGTAAAGGGCTTGTGCTCTCAAATTCCAGGTGACGAGATCGAGGTGGCACGATGCATCCTGGAGGGGCTCCTTCCCAGCAGGTCCTGGCTGGCCACGGACTGTTTCAAGTGTGGAAGATTACACCTGCCTTCTCTTTGGTTTTTTTCTTTAAAAAAAAAAAACAGCAACAGAAGTGAGCTGAAAATAAGAACTTGACCAGTGGGCAGGCAAGAATTCTGTTTCGGAAAAGGAAGATTTGTGGCTTTTTCCCAACTTGGCCTTCAAAGAGTCCTGGCTACAGTTGAGCCAGAATGAGATGTTTTGTGTGCAGGCTTGGGTGGGGGCTATGTCTGGAACTTCTGCGGGTGAGCAGGAGGCCCTGCGCTGTGGCAGGGGATAGAGGTGCAGCTTTCCGCATCTCTGCCCTTTTGATCTGTGCCCACAGGTGATCAGTACCCTCCCCCACCCCAAGCACACGTCTGCCGGCCTTCACGTCTCACTCTTCTCTGTGGACAAATGAGGGGGCTGTGGGACCTGAGAAAGGGTGGTCCCGCAGCCTGACTCTCACACAGTATTTTCTCTTGATTCTGAGTAATTTGTTTTATTTGTTTTTTCAAACTGACCATTTGGAAAAAATGCCTTGGTTATCTGTGGTTTCCGTGCCCTTTCCCTGCTCCGCCCCGCCTTGAGTGGGGTAACTAATTTTTGTAGCCTATGTGAAGTGTCTAAGTGGCCCAGGTAGGAGGGTGAAGGCAGCCATCCTGAAGGACCACAGGATCCTTATTATTGTAGTTTGGCTTCAAAAACCAGTTGAGCTTTGATAGGAATAAAATGAATGGAGAAAGCAAACTGCTGAAACTAACATTCCCTGTCCAGCCCTGTTCATATGAAGAGTTTGGTTCTTCCCCCACTCTTGAACGATGACATTCAGACTAGGCATTGATGTTATGGTAAGAAAGGAAAGTATATATATGTATATATACGAATACACACGTGCATATGCGTATGTGTGTATATATGTATATATACACACACACACACAAAATAGACAAATCCAAGGCTGTGAGGTGAACGAGTGTCTGAGTTTGGAGTCCGCAAAACCAAAATCCATGTTGAACAAAGTACAGTCCGTATGCAGTGACTTTTTGGATAACCTGTGTGTGTCTGTCCGTTGTGTGTGAGCCCCCAGCCCTGTTTTCCTGTGAATACACTTTGAATGGCAGCCACTCTGCTCACGTTACCCACACGTTTGGAGCAGGCGCAGCCCTCTCAAGGTAATTTATTTTACGCATTTACTGTTTACTGAGCAAATGTCTGACTGTGCACTTGGGTGTACTCAGCAGCGCTGTCGGCAGTCCCCACGTTTGCCAGAGATACTGTGCTCCAAGTAGAGGTTTTACTCTACCCATCACTGCAATTTGCACATTGCTCCGTGGACACTCAGAGGCCTGTGTTCTGCTCCCTGTAAACGGAAACGTGCTCTGAGCCTGTCTGCCTCCCTCGGCTGCTCCTGGCCCTCGGCCTCAGCCCCCGGGGGTGTCCACAACCGCTCGGGACAGGAGGCCAGGGTGGAACCTCAGACAGAAGCTGGACTGGATCTTCAGTGTCAAGCTTGGACTGGCTGTGGCCCAGACGTCAGCCCTGCCCAGAATTGCCAGGAGGGTTTGGCGGCCACCACAGTGCCATAGGGCTTACCTCCCTCTGCTGAGGTCCAGCGTGTGGCCGATGTGTGGCGAGAGTGGGCAGAAGTGTGCCACAGCCCTCAGATGCCTTTCCTGCCACCGTTTGGTTTTTGTTTTTTGTTTTTGTCTCAAACAACTCACTGAAGTGTCTCAAAGGAGATCAAGTTTTACCAAAATGAACTCTGCTTGAGTTAGCTGGTCAAAGGGATGGATTCTGGCCCTCTCAGGATTCCTTCTCCAGTCAGAGTGGGGAACTGGTCCACGTGTTTACTGCTGGGTTCACTGCAGCATCCAACCCAAAAGGCAGGAGAAGAAGAAAATGCAACGGGTGGAGCTGGGCTTGAGTCCAGCGTCACAGTCTGGCCCCTGCTACACGAGGCTGCCCTGCGTGACGGAAGACGGAAGTAGGGAGCTGAAGGACTCGTGAGGGGGCCGGGGAGACTTGAGGGAGTCTGGTGTTCCAGGTGAACGAGAAGAAAGGGGTTGGTCGAGGGTTTGGTGCTACAGTCGGAAGATTTGCAGATGCTAACACATTCCCGTGTGAGGCACATCACCTTTCGTCAGTTATTGTGAATATGTGTATTTTAAGCAATAAGATTCAGCTGGTCAGACTTTTCTGGGCAGTCTCGGTGACACGTTTCCTGTGCTGTGATTGTTCTGAAGACGGAGTGGCTCTAACCACTGTGAGAAGCCCAAATAAAATCGATCCCCAAAGCTCGACTGCTCTTTTTCCTTGCAGCGCTTGTTCCTTTTTCCTCCTCCTCAGACTTCAGGGAGTCGCACCTCGAGCTCCCTCACTGCAAGTGCTCTTCTCTTCCCCCCACAGAGGCTGAGAGAAGTTGAGGACAGGCTCCTGGGCCAAGGGCAAGCTGGGTAATGGCTGCCGAGGGCACTCTGTCCTGAGGCATTTCCACCCAAACCCTCTTTCTGCCAAGAGAATATTTCTGCGTACTTTGTAAAGTCCCACAGACAGGTTAAAATCAGAGCCCCCAAAACAGAAACAAGTTTTGTCAGGGACTCCAAAGCTAAGACATGACATTTCAAAGGAAGCAAGCCCTCCCGGAGATCTCTTTTATCGATAAGATAGAATTGTGGATGGGCGCTTGGCCTTGGAATTTAACACACGAAATACTTGTTTTGGAGTCCCCTCTTTGTGCCCAGTACTGTGCTGGATGCTGAGGAGAGTGTGGGAGCAATGTGTAAGGCAAGGCCCCTGCCCTCTAGAAGTTAAATTACAGTGGAGAGGACACAACAAATAGCTAACCGGCAATGCGAGGCAGGTTGAGACGAAGTGAGCAGTACTGTTTCAGAGAAGCTTGAGGAGTCGGGGGTGGCAGTTTAGGGCTCGCATTCCAGGCAGGCGCCTCAGAACTGATTTTTAGGTGATGTGGGAGCCACCGGTGTGCCAACATCTGCCATCGTGGGCCCGTGAGCCTTTCCTAAGACTCATTGTCATTTTAGCCTCTGTTTAAGACTGTTCTCTTAGCACTTTGAGTCAGGTGTTAGGTCCCCGCTCCAAGGCTGTGGGAAGGAACAGCCTTCTGCCTCTACCCAGGAAGCAGAACCCCCCACCCAGCAAGCCTTCTCTTTGGGCCACATGCAGGTGGGCAAAGCAGAATGATGAGCATCCTCAGAACCCTCCCGTGAGGAGTTCCTGCCTCCCCAGGTGGAGTGCTCACTGATGGGCCAGGGGATGCTGGCAGAAAGCATTGTCTTCTCTAGCCCTCGGGTTTGCCCAGCAGTCAGCCCTGTGGTGTCTGAGAGTCCAGTGTAAGCCAGGTGTGCGCCCACCCCCACCTGGGCCAGAGGACAGAGCCCCAGCCCTTCAGTGACTCCAGTGGGATGGTTTCTGCCTAGTTTCTTCTAAACTGTTGGGCTCCTCTAGGCAACCCCAGGGGAGCTACATTAGCATCTAGAAAGACAGTTCTAAAGGACAGTTCTGTTTTAAAGCCACAGGGAAGAACTGGCAGAGTACCTCATTCTTCTTTAAACTAATGTCTGAGTGGCACAAAAACAAAATGGTACAACTCTTACAAGCTGCATACCAGAGGCTGTACGTGTACGCTTACTGCCTAGGTCTATAGGTCCCACCCAAGGCTCCTGGGTCACTGAGTTCCTGATTTCTCTAACAAGGTACAGCATTTGCTGTCTCTACTGCCCCAGGTGACCAGGTTCAGGTGGAGACAGTACCAATGCCCTGAAGCACGAACAGTAGCTTTGATGAACAGGAATTTCAAGAAACTCCCTCTTCTCCAGTTTCCTCTATTTTCAGCCAGGGGGCAAAAACCAAGGTTTAACTCAGGAGAAGGAGCAGGAAATGGGTTTGGCTGACTGTTGACTGAACCTGCTGGAAACCTGAAGCTGCTGGGAAGGGTAGTGGGTCTTGGGAGGTGTTTGGGATGCAGTTTCCATCTGGGACAAGTGGCTGGCCTTACTTAAGAGCTGAGCATTTATGGAGCACCTACTGTGTGCCAAGTATTGGGGATGCAAATATGCCTTAGACCTGGCCCCTCTTCAGAACTAATAATCCTCTAGTGAGGAAGAATGAACGGTTTTAGTAGCACATGGTAAATACCATGAAGCGTGTGTGTACAGGATGCTGTGGAGGAGAATGTATCCCACCTGGGGGTTCAGGGCAGCCTTCCTGGAGCAGGGAGTTCTAAACTGAGCTTGCCAGGTGGAGAAAGGTGTAAAGGGGATTCCAGGCAAATGTTTGATTGGCAGATTATTGAGTGCCTACTGTGTGTGAGAAGCACAAAAAAGCGTAGGATGCCTAAAACGGGAGAGTGCAGTGTCATGTCTAAAGCTGTGAGCAGTTTAACCCCTCTAGGTAACTGCATTCTGGGAAGTGACAGGAGATGAAGCTGGAGAGGTAAGCTGGTAATAAAAAGATATCTTAATTTGTGCTTATTTTATTTATTGACTGTTTATATAACACCAGGTCTCATATAAGCATCTTACCTACATTTTCTCATTTTAGCCTCAAAGCAGCCCTCTGAAGTATGGGCTGTAATTATTTCTGCTTTATTAATGGGGATGAAGCATTCAGAGGAGTTAATTAACTAGTCCAAGATCACACAGCTGGTGGAGCTGTGGTAGAGCCAAGGATTAGAACCCACATCTGTTGACTCCAAAGCCCATGCAATTAACTAGTTGGCCAGACTAGTGAAGAGTTGTACTGTTGGTGCTCACAAGCCACGTGAAGAACTTTTAATTTCTTTTCAAAGGTGAGAGGGAACCAGAGAAGGGTACGCTGAGCAGGGGAGTAATGTGGTGGCAGATAAGGCAGACACTGTTTTCTCAGGAGCTGTTGTACTTTATCCCCTCTTCACCCCTCTCCCCTTCCCTCGTCGTAAGGCCCCCCCCCCCACAGAGGCCCCACACCCAGCCAGCTGTTACCTACCAGAGCCCCTCAGTGCTGAACTGGCAGGTCGTACCTGCTTCAGATCAGTGTTAACCTCCACAGCGAGGGTGTAACCCCTTGGAAACATTGTAAAATAATGAGTTATTTGGACCTTCTTTGTGTCTTTTCCTTGCAAGAGTGTTTTGCTCTTTCTCAGAGGAGACTTTTTTTAAAAAGAGCTTTTGTGGCTTCTGAGGCAGAAAAGAGGATTTTTGCTTGATCTGAAGTTTCTCCTCACTGTGTAAGCCTGCTCCTCCTCACCACAGTTTAACCTTCCACTGCATGTCTTCTCACCAAGAAGTCTCAAGAAACCCAGTCCCACTGGAAAATGTTACAAAGCACCCTGGTGTTGGAACCCTGAAAAGTTTGTCTTCGGGGTCTCCACCCACTTCCCAGCTGCCAGCCTGCCCTGGCTCCGGAGAGAAAGAGGGCGCAGCCAGCAGGGTCATCTGGAGCTGCAAGGGGGGCATCCCTGGTGGTCCTGTCCTGCAGATGGACCCATCCGGATATACCTGCTCTCCTTCCTGACAAAGCTGGTGGCCTTCGGGAGGTTTGTGTAAAACCCTTAGAGAGGGACTTATTTTGTGGGTCTGGATATAGGCAATGATAATAAAGCTAGTATTTATTAAGGCACTGAACACAAGATGTAGGTCCATATTTTGTTCTCAGCAACCCTCTGGGTTGTTGGTGCTATATCTACACACATCTCAGCCACCCATATTACAGATGAGAAAACCGAGGTTTAAGAAGGCTGAGTAAGTTGCCTACGCTCACTCGGTCTGTAAATGACAGAAAGAAAGAAAACTTGCTCCCGCAGCCTGACCTCTCATCTTCTGTAACCCCAACAGTGTGGAACTCTCCTGCTCACACAGCCCTTTCTACTTTTCATCCTCACCAGAACCTCAGATGGTGGCAGCACAGGTGGTAAGTTACCCCACTTTACAAATGGGAAGCTAGCAGTGAGCCTAAGATCCAGAGCTAGGAAGCTGGGGAGCCTGGGGCCCAGAACCTGGGGCCTCTTCCTGCAGGCCTCTCCCCACCCCCCTCTAGCCTCTGTGATTGTCTTCCTGTCCTGAGATGGGTGTTTATCCCTCTGAGCATGACTGGGGAGAGGGCTTCTCATTTGATGCAGGCTTTGTGGCCACCAGAGGCCAACCAGAACATTCATGGTGGGAATGATTACACCACAGTGATCAGCAAACACTGCAATACAAATCAAGGCTGTTCCCTACCACCATCACCAGAGAACTGGTTGTTCAATGTTTATTTACCGTTACACCATTGGCCTGGTTAAGGGCAGTCTGAGGCTCAAAAGGTGACTGTGGGGTCTTGATGAAGACCTTTCAGCTTTGCCAAAGATCTGGAATTCCTTCTGCATAGGGAGTTAGAGTTCTTTCACCCCTGGACCAATTAGCCAAGTGATTTAGAGCATCTGACTCACTCCTCTCGTGTGTGTAACCTACTTGTCAGGTTGATGTACAGCCAAAAAGAACACAAGAGGGCTCAGTCTTGAATTCCAGAGATGCAGGGGTGGCAGCATCCCTGTGGGCCACCACACCCATTTGCAGCCCAGGCAGGTGCTCGGGCGCACGTGCGATTCCACACCAATGAACAGAAGCTAAGGGCTAAAAGGACTTAGGTTGGTGGGAAAAGGCCTTCCAGGCAGGGGAAAGGCAGTTTGGGCAGGAGTCAGAGTTCACGAGGTCACTTCCTGAAAGGATGCTCTCCTTTCAGGAGCTTTGTACTCTCCCCAGCCAGACACTCAGGCCCTTCTGCACAGACGCGGAAGACCTGTGAGAGAGCACGCTGGCTCCTCATCCTGCATCACTGAAATCCCGGGTTCTGGTCCCAGCCCTGCTGCTAGGCCGCTGGGTGACTTAGGGCAAGTCACCCCCCACACACCTGCCCCCAGTGGCCCTCAGGTTTCTCATCTTCAGAATGAAGGGTGAGCCTCTCATTCCCCTGCCATTCAGTGGTCTGAATCAAGGAGAGTGGGGGTTTCCTTCCCAGTTACACTCATGCACTGCTTCTGCAGGGGATGTTGTTTATCTCTTCCTCACCAGTCTGCAAAATGCCTTTCAGATTCTGAGCAAATTTGGAGAAAGTAACTCTCCTCCAGCCAGTCAGCTCCGCTCTGCTCTGAGCTGAGGGTAGCTTGGCTCTAGACCAGCGAGCAGCTGGTGGGGACAGAGGAACCCGGGAGAAGGAGGGAGCCACCTCCAGTTTAACCCCTTTCTCATCAGCTCACTGTGGTGGCAGCATCTCTCTACGCTCCCCGTGATGGAGGCTGGGCTCAGCCACAGCTGCCCACCGACTCCTCTGGGCTCTTTAGCAAGGCCTTAGGGTCACGGGCCAGTGAAGGCCAGCATTTGAGTTGGGGGGCAGTGGGGAATGGTCGACTACCCCTGGATTAGCAAAGCCCTTTGAAGGAAGGAGAGGCTGCTGTGGTGGAAAGCCTTGGCCCTCCCTCCTTGCAGGGGCTCCCTTGATTTCTTCTCCCTGGAACTTGGCCAGGCGGAGTCTCAGGCTTGCCCTGCCGGCCCGTCCAGAGCCCTCCTCCAGTCAGAAGGGAAGGACCAGGTCGCTGATGATCTGACCCTGGTCTGGCTGGCGCCAGGGAGCTGGGGTTGAGGCCTCTCTCTAGGCTAAAGGGCAAGGGTCAGTTTCTCCCAGGGCGTCTCAGGACACCTTTCATTTGCGGACTGGCCAGTGGCCAAGGTTTAAAGATGTCGGTTTTAAGGTTTGAAGAAGTCTGGGCTCCATTTTCTAGTGAGGCATTTACAGACGTCCTGGGGTTTGGGGGTGGGGAGCAGGGGCAGAGCCTGGGCACTTCAGCGGGAGGCTGCCGTGGAAGCCCTTTCCTGGCGGTGTTTACCCCAGTACAGAATGAGGAAAGGGAGACCTACCAGTCTTTGGGGACCAAGACGAGAGGGATGGGTAGTTGTGGGTTGAGTTTATGGATTATAGACACTTCCCCAAAGCCAAAGCTATGAGGTGCATGCAGCGATGAGTGGATCAAAGCGAACATGATCTGCTTTGCTTTCAAAATGTAAACTCAGTCCCACGACTTCTTGCCATCTCCACTGCTGTCGCCGGGGGCTAAGCCACCAGCATCCTGCTGTCTGGGACCAGCACAACGTCCTCCCCAGGGCCCCCCACTTTCATCCCTCTGCAGACCAGTGTCTACTCAGCAACTCGGATGATCTTTTAAAAATATTAACCAGACCTTTCCACTTGAATGTGTAAACCCTCCTGTGACTTCCTCTCATACTTGGAATAGAAACTCAAACTCCTTCCTGCTACTTAGAAAGACTCCATGGGACCTGGCCCTGCCTGCAGTCTGACCTCATCAGGGACCACTCTTCCCTTCATTGGCTCTGCTCTAGACTGAATGACCTCTCCTACCTTGAGAACTGCTCACCTGCTGCTCCCTCAGCATGGGACACCTTCCCCCCCACCCCATCTTCACGCCTTCCCCAATCAGTCATTCACAGTGGCCACCCCCCACCTCTGCCATTCCCCTCACATCACCAGCACCTAGTATAATTGACTCCAAAGCACTTAGGAGTCTCTGAAATGCTCATTTGTCAGCAGCCCTCACTAGAACGTAAGCTTCATGTAAGACCAGGGAGCCCGAGGGTCCAGGGACTGTGAGTGAGTGGAACACAGTAGGGGCTCAATAAAATACTCTTTGAAAGAATGAGTGAACAAACAAACGAATGAGCTGCTCAGGGACCTTCTGAAAAAAAAAAACCCCACAACTCTTTATGTACAGCACTGCCAGGGCTGCAGGCTGGAAAAGAAGGCAGAGTGGGCGGGGAGGAGGGAGGAATGGTTGGGGAAGGGGGGGGGAGCTCCTCTAATTCCGTGCTGTGGGGTCACACAGGGCGGAGTCACGAGGTGCTACCCTCGGCCTGGGCTTCCTTCCAGGCCTGGCGCACGTTGATCTTCACTTTGAAAGGATCGATCTGTAAGACTAAACCGGGGTTGCCCTCCAGAGAGGGTAGCTTCCCATCGTCCGGGATCTCCAGGTCGAACCTCTGCAGCAACCAGGCCATGAAGAGGAAGAGCTCCTGGCGGGCTAGCATCTCACCTATGCAGGAGCGGGGTCCTGCTCCGAAGGGCAAGTAGCTTAGTGATGGCGAGATGAGCTTGGTCCCCGCGGGGTCCAAGAAGCGCTCTGTGGACATGGGGCGGTGTCAGTCAGGGCCCAGGGCAGGGGTAAGCGGGGGGGGGCGGGGGGGGGGCGGCAACGTGGTCCTGCCCAGGGGACCCCAGCCTGAGAAGATGGGCCGCCTTACTTGGGGGAGGGGGGCCCAGTCTGAGGAGAGATACAGCCCTGCTCTCAGGTAGCCCTTAATCACACAGAGGAGATGGAGTATTCACTACGGATGGAAAGAAGGTGTATTAACAGATGAAAATGCCACCATCCAAGGGGAGAGGGGGCTGACTTCACGGGAGACATATGCCTAGAGGGCTTCTTAGAGGAGGAGATTTGCAGTTGGTGGAAGGAGAAGGTGGGAACCCAGCTGTGAAGAATCTGGGTAAGTCTAGCGTAGGATGGGGGTGTCAACAGGTCCACGTAGTTGGAGTCAGGAGTTTGCTAGTAGCAAGCTCAGCAGAGGGGAAGTGGTGCTGGAAAGGTGGGCACAGAGGTGGCTGTGTGGCCAGGGAGCAGGACAGAACAGGGACTCACCGGGCATGAACAGGTCGGGCCGGTGCCACTCCTTCTCACTGTGATGCAGTGCCCACAAATTGACCACAACATCTGTGCCCTTGTCAATGGTAAGGTCACCAATGCTGCCCCAGGGAGGGAGAGGAAAAGAGGGTCTGGAATATTGCCCTTCCCCCCCTGCTCAGCCCCAAGTCTCTGTGGTCCCCCACTTTGGGGAAAAGAGCCCTTTACTCCCTCATGTCCACTCCCTCATCTTTTCCTCAGCTTCTACCAGGTGGACTATGAATCCAGCCCTCTCCTCCTGACAAGCACTTATGTATCAACACTTGTGGGCCTGTCAGGGCCCATGGGTATGCATGTTGAGCTGGTGCCTGTGCGTATGTATGTGTGTGGTGGCTATTGGATTGGGTAGGAGCATCCCGCACCACATGTCTCCATGTGGCAGCAGGCAGCTTCTGAGGGAGGTCAGGTAGATCTGTGGAGTAGTCAGTGGTTGACTGTAGCCAGCTCGGGGTGTGGGGTGATGGAGGAGGGACCAGGTGGGCTGGATGTTACTGGGAGGGAAGGCACACCTGGAGTCAACGATAGCCTTGTGGGGGATGAGCGTGGGGGACACAGGCCGGATTCGAAGCACCTCTCGGATGGTGGCCTCCAGCAGGACAAGGCGGTTCCGGTCACTGATAGTTGGTGCGCGATTGAAACCTATATTCTGGTCGACTTCATCCTGGATCCTCTTCTTCAACTGAGGGCCAGAACAGGGTGGATGTTACCAGGGTGTTTAAGCCCGGGAGAAGCAAGGGCTTAGAAGAATCCTACTGTCACATCCAGAAGAACTGGCCCAGACCCTTCCCAGTGGTGGCTCTGCGAGCCCAGGCTTTGTTTCCGGAAGACGGGGCAGCTCCACCCAAGGGCCAGAGCCAACCACTGCTTGGGTAAGGGGTGCGGCAGCCCATTCATCCTGCAAAGAAGTCCTGAGGGTATAGTCTCTTCCTCCCTCTCTGGAGCAGAGGTGAGTCTGGCTGGGGTCAAGAGTGGTTGGGAAGGCTGGGGTAGGGAGAAGCTCACTGGAGGATAATGTAGCAGGAAGGCCACAATCCACTTTATCACAGAGGTGGTGGTTTCCACGCCGGCCCCAAAGATGTCCCCTATGGTGGTGAGCATGTGTCTATCTGAAAGCAGCCTTGAATCCTGGTCTGGTCCAGCATTGTTATTGTCTGCGTTCACCTTGGCTTGGATCAGTATGTCTAGCAAGTTAGTGATGGAGTCACTGGTGAAGTTCTCCTGGTTGGGTGAGATAGGGAGACAGTGATGAGGAAGGAGCCCAATCTGCAACCCCTGCCATACTCTCACCCCAGACTGTAGATACAAAGGCTTCTCCCACTTGGAAGTGAGGGAGTGGAGTGAGGCTAGTCAGGACCCATGAGCTTGTGGAAGTAGGAGGAAGCACTGGGCCCTCTTTAAATTTGGGGGGTAGGCAGGTCCCTTCTAGGATCCTCTTCAATTCCTCACTTCTCCACGCCTATTCGTTAGTTGAGTCAGTTTTTATTGAGCACTTGCTATATGCCAGGCTCTCTGCTAGGTGCAGGAGATCCTACAGTGTCCAAAATGGACCCAACCCTGCTCTCATGATGCTTTCCACCTAACTCATCATCTCTTCTGCTCTGTCACCTACCTTACTTTTTTCAAGGATTTCACTCAGCAATTCGTTTCGCATTCGAACACAACTCTTTATCTTTTCCAGGGCTTTGCTGGGGAAAATCTGCAAAGTAGAAATGTCAAATCCTATCTTTCTGTCTCTGGAGAGTTCCCACTCTAACCTCAAACCTCAGCCAGAATGGAAGGCAGGATAGGGACCCAGAATGGGACCATCAGTGACAACTAGGACAATTGCAAGCAAGGGAGAAAGGAGTCACCTCCACGTCCCCTTCCCCATTCAGTCAAACATCCAGCACTGATTGAGGGTTTACCCAGTAGTGAGATAGACTTGAGTCTCAAGCCTTGGTTAAGTTCCTTAACTTCTTGAAGCCTGTATTCTCAACTGTATGGGGATAATAAAACCCACTTCCAAGGGAAATGCATAATTAATGCTTGTGGAGTGCTGATACTGGCACATGGCAATTGGTGAATAAACGAGAGCCATTATCATGAGTGTTCAAATGCATAATTTTTTTTTTTTTTTTTTTTTTTGCGGTTGTGGCCTCTCCCGTTGTGGAGCACAGGCTCCGGACGCGCAGGCTCAGCGGCCATGGCTCACGGGCCCAGCTGCTCCGAGGCATGTGGGATCTTCCCGGACCAGGGCACGAACCCGCGTCCCCTGCATCGGCAGGCGGACTCTCAACCACTGCGCCACCAGGGAAGCCCCTCAAATGCGTAATTAAAAAGCTAAACCGATCTCTGCAGAGGAGCAGCAAGGTTTTAAGAGTCAGAGGAGGTAGAGGTCACTGTGGCTGAGGTGGTCAGCAAGAAAGGTGGGTCTGGAGCTGAACTGAAAGAGGAAAGAAGAACCGGGGGTGCTGTCAGGGTCTGCTGAGATCTGACAGTGGGGCCCGGCCTCATCCTCACCTTAAACCCAGGGAAAATGTCTGACAAAATCTCCTTGCCCTGAGCCTCCAGGATGCCATCATTGAACTTGTATATGGCCTTCAGGGCAGGATCCTCATTCTTGAAGGAGAAGTTGAAGCAGATAAAGCTGATTATGTTGGTCACCGCCAGAGAGAGATGCTCCGACAAATTTATGGACTCTCCATGCCGGGTGGCCAGGGAGTCGCACAGTAAACTGGCTTCCCGATTAACTGAGGGGAGAGAGGGGCATGAGGGTGGGGAATTGAGCCGCCCCTCTCCCGCTCTCTACCAGTTCCATCTTAGTCAAGGACAGAGAGCAGATGTCCAGTAGATGGCAGCGGTAGCCAAGAAAATGCTAGACGGAATCATCCAGAACCCTCTCCCCTCCCAAACCTCTTCTCCCTCTGGCAGCCCAGGGCTGGCTGGGCACTCACTGATCTTCTCTAGCTTCAGGTTGCCATCCTTGAACAGGGCAAAGGCGTTCTGTGCCAACTTCCGATGCAGCTGCCAGACGGCACCATGGTCGGCGAAGGCGATGCCCTTTTGGTTGTCTGACAGGATGTCTAGAGTCAACTTTGGAAAGCAGGAAAGGACATAGGAATCAGACACCATCCACCGGTCCTAGCCCTGGAGAAGGCAGGTACCTGCCATTCCGCCTCCATGTGGGACCTCCCTGCTCCACTCCGGCATGACTGTAAGGCCCTGGTAGGACAGAACCTATGGCCTCACACTCCCAACTCCATCAGAGAGACAGAGCGAGGAGAAAAAGAACACTGAATTAGAATACAGCGGTCCTGGGGTTCAGGTCAGTGACAGGTGACCTCTGAGCCTCTTTCTCTCATCAGTTTCTGACCAGGGGAAGGCGGCTGTGGATGAGATGAACTCTCTAAATTGTGCCTGTCCCGGGAACAGGAGCAGAGACCGAGGACAGCCCAAACCGCTGCCTTTCCCTGGGCCCTCTGGGGGCAGAGGCTGCTCAAGGCACAGCAGCTCAGCCGCCCTTAGTTTACCCTTCCATTGCCAGGCTGTGTGCCCACTCCAGGGCCGCATCTGGAGAGTGCAGATTTCTTGTCCACCCAGTCGGGACTTGGGCCAAGCTGCCTCTTCTCGGAGGCACCCCGCAAACCATAAAGCTCCTAAACCTCCCCTCTTCTATCCCCTGACCTACAAACCCCATCTGACTAGCCTCCTTCCTCTTTGCTCTGGAGAGAAGAGCTCAGCAGAGTTGGAAGGGGGATAGTTGGCCCGCAGACCTGGCTGACTGGTCCAAGGTAAAAAGAGTCAACCCTTGGTCTGATCAAAGATGAGCAGCCAGGGGGCCTTGCCCGGGATGTTCAAGGGAGTTCTCAGCAGCCGGGTGCTGCAGTGGGGGGCTGGCAGTGTCGCTAGATGGTTAGCTCCCACTCCCCTCTGCCCCCCAGGAGCAAAACAAAAAGGCTCAATAGGCTGGCTCATCAGCATCCTCCCTCAAAGTGCTACCGTGGGTCAGCTCCCTGCGGCTGGAGCAGCTGGAGAAAGCGCCAGGAAAATAGCAATCCCAGCCCTCCAAGAGCCAGGGTATTTCTCCCTCACAACTTTCCACGGAGGACAGCAATCACTCCCCCCCGCCCCGCCCACCCTTTTCCATGTGAAGAAGAGCATTCATCAAGGCTGTTTATTGAGCACTTCCTGCACTGGGTACTGGGCTAAGTGCTTTTATATGCACTCTCAGTTAATTATGGAAGTCTAAGCTCAGATCATCATCCAGTTCACGGGAGAGATGACTGTTTTAAGGGCTCCCTGACGCCCTCCAACCACCACTCCCACCCCACCCCACGTCCTGGGAAGCCCAGAAAATGAAATCTTCCTTTAATTCTTCCTGCCTCGTTTAGAGGCTGGATGGGGTCCAAGGGATCACTTCCCACCCACAGCCCCAGCAGTCTGTCTTTGGAAGAATCACAGGTTGTTGGAGCTGGAAGTGTCATTCCAGGCATGGCCTTGCCTGGAGAACTGAACATCCCCAGGGAGTGGTGAGAGAAGAGGGTTGATAGGCACTGCTTACCACTTTGGACCGCCCGGAGAATTCCTTGCCCTTCTTGAGAAGCACCTCCCTGGCCAGCTGGTAGTGGCCAATCATCACAGTAGTCTTGGAACCCAGACGAAAGGAATAGATGGGGCCGTATTTTTCCTGCAGCTTGAAGAAGTTCACGTGCTGGTGGCCACGTTTGGGGAGGAACGGCAGGCTGCCCACCAGGGGCAGGGATGGGAGGCTCTTGGGGTACTTGGCACCAGAGCCCGTGGTCTTGGGCCAAAATAAATAGGCGAGGGCGAGCAGCAAGAGAACCAAGAGCACCCACATGGCAGCCGGGTGGTGGCAGGCAGGACAAACAGCTGTGGAGTGGCTTCAGCCACTTTAGGGTGCAAAGAGGCCTTTTTAAGGGCTGCCCTGATCTTCACCTTGACTTTATGTTATTGCTCGCCTTGTGGAAGTTTATCCTGGAGCACAGCCAGGCCCGATCCCTCTCCCAGAATGGAGAGAGGAGTGGAGGCCTTCAAGAGCTGGCTCGACTCCAGGGCAAACCCCTAGGGGAGGGGCTAGGTAAGGGGTGGACAGCCGGCCCCTCTCCCTCGCTCCCTGTCCATCAATGTCTCCAGAGTGCGCCAGAAGCAAATGATATCTAGGTCAGGAATCAAGGCTTGGGATTTTCCATGCTGTAAAATCACAATCAATGGATAGCTGACACTGTCAGGACTGTTATAACCAGCAGGGATTGTCAAAGATATTCTATTCAATCTTATCATTTAACAGCTGAGGAAAGTGAGGCCTTGGAAGATCAGGCTTGTATAAGGTCACACAGATGGTGATGACAAGAATCCAGCCCTCCTGGCTCCTGGTTGGCTGCTTTTTCTAGGGGGAGTAAACCTCTTGGATTGAGAGCATGGGCCCTAGAGTCAGAAAGGTTTGGGCTCAAATTCTAGCTTGACCACTTTCTAGCTATACGACTTTAAAAAAAAAAAAAAAGTTTTATTATGTTAAAATATACATAACATAAAATTTACCATTTTAAGTGTACAATTTAGTAGCATTGAACATACTCACAATGTTGTACAACCATCACCACTATCTACTTCTAAAACTGTTTTCATCACCCCAAACAGAAAGTGTACCAATGAAGCAATAACCCCCCTTTTCCCCCTCCCCTCAGCCCCTGGTAACCTCTAGTCTAATTTGTCTCTATGAATTATGCCTGTTGCACATAAGTGGAATCATATAACATTTGGTCTTTTGTGACTGGCTTATTTCACTTAGCATAATGTGTTCGAGGTTCATGTACTTTGTAGCATATATCAGAACTTAATTCTTTTTTATGACTGAATAATATTCTATTATATGGATATACCACATTTTGTTTGTCCATTCGTCATGGACACTTCGGTTGTCTCCACCTTTGGCTACTGTGAATAATGCTGCTATGGACGTGGGTGTACAACAGGGGTCCCCAACCCCCTGTTAGGAACCGGGCCTCACAGCAGGAGGTGAGTGGCGGGCGAGTGAGCAAAGCTTCATCTGCTGCTCCCCATCGCTCCCCGTCATTACTGCCTGACCCATCCCCCCACCACCCCGCCGTCTGTGGAAAAATTGCCTGCCACGAAACCAGTTCCTGCTGCCAAAAAGGTTGGGGACCGCTGGTGTACAAGTATCTGTTTGGGTCCCTGTTTTCAGTTTTGGGGCATATATACCTAGGAGTGGAATTGCTGGGTCATATAGTAATTTTATGGTTACTTAGCTGTTCAAAGTTTCAGTTTCCTCCTCTGTAACGGGGATAAGAATGGAATATACTTCTTAAGGCTGTTGTGCCTCAGTGAGATAATGCATGTAAAAGTGCTGCCTGGCACGGAGTAAGTACTCAGTCAATATTTACTCTTCACGTTGTGATACCAAAATGGCTTTTTCCTACTTTTTCTGAACTCTTATTGGTGGATCTTCCTGACAGACAAAATCCTCATTTTCTGCTGCAAACCTTCAGTGGCTCAGTCAGTATTTATCAATGATTTGATAATACCAGGTAAGGTCACAGTCCCAAGACAGTGTCAGTCATCACCAGCGTGACTCCCGGTGTCAATCATCGTAGAGGAGGTGGGTCCTCAGGCGGGCAGCGAGGACTCACTGCGTGAGACTCACAAAGGTGAGAGATGGAATTTCTGCCCCTCTGGGGGGGTGGGGGGGGGTGGGGGGGGTGATCTGCCAGTGTCTGTACCTTTAGGAGAGTGGACTGGTGTGAGGGCTGCTGGAATTAGGCAGGAAGACAGCAGGGTGGGGACCTCGTGACGAAGGTGAATCCTCAAGGCCTTGTAAACCAGACTGTTTGCCCACTACAACAGTTCAAATGTTGTTCAGACTTTTAGGCCCATTTGCGGTCAGAGGTATGAGCTGGGGTAGTCTTCATGAAAGAAAGGGGATTTGAGCCAAGCCTTGAAGGAGGGTTGGGACTATTTATTAGGCAGCGGCATGGGGAGGGGGGAGGAGGGGCATGGCTGGAAGGGAGAGCAGCAGAGTCAAATATGTGGAGGCCAGAAGGGGCACGATGTGTGTGGGATGGTGATGGTCCTGACTACAAACGTGAAGGGGGTGTACTGTGGGGCGTCCCTGAGAAGTAAGATCTGACAGGTACATTGAATCAGGCTCTGGAGCCCTGAATTGGAAAGCTTGGGAGGTGGGGAGCTATTGAAAGTTCTGCGGCAGGGAAGTGACGGGTACAGTGGTATTTGAGGAGGGTGAATCTGGCATCAGTGCTGGGGGAGACTGGATGAGATCTTGTGTAAAGTTTGACAGCTGGGTGAGAAGTGGGGAGGCCTGTGATCCAGACTGGGCCCTAAGTGGGGTCAACCAACTGGTCGAGAAATACGAATGAGTACTTTCTGTTCCTAAAGTGAATGCCAAGGTGATTCTCTGACATTTCACCCCCAATCACAGACAAGAAACAGGAATTTAAAAAAATGGTTGCTTCACATCCTTATCACTATATTAGAAAAGTTATACACGATAATTGCAAAAAATCTGGAGAATGCAGATAGCTAACCTACATGAGGCGATATTGCATTTTTTTGGCACGGATATTTTTCTATGTTATTAAAGACTTTTCTACAACATTATTTTTAATGGCTGCATATTATTTCATTGTCATAGGTTATTTCATATGTAGAGGGTAGGTTAGCTGACCCTGTATTGTGTTCTTTCTGTTTTTGTCTTTGTTGTTGATATAAACAACACTAAGGAATAGCCTTGTGGTGAAAGCTTTGTGCATAACTGTTATATTTTCTTAGGATAGAATACTAAAAGTGGAGTTGTTGGTCAAAGGCTATGTATACATATTTTAAAGACTTCTGACAAATACTGAATTATTTATGAGATGCATTATATTGGTAGATTTCTTGGTATCCCACCATTCCTAGAATAATACTAACTTATCCAGAGTGTCTTCTTTTAATACAGAATTGGATTCTCTTTGCAATTTACTTAGGATTTTCTTTCTTTTGCATCTTTAGTCATGTGAAAAAATGGGTTGTAGTTTTCTTATTTATGCCTTGTTAAGTTTTAGTATTATGATTTTGCTAGTTATGTAAAGTTATTGGAGAAACTTTCCATCTTTTTCTATGTCCTAAAGCAGATCAAATAGCACGGGAATTATCTATTCTTTGAAGCACTAAAGAAAGGTGACCATGAGAAGTGTCAGGTCCTAGTGCTTTTTTTGGAGAGAGAATTCTCTAACGTAATTTTCCAATTTCTTCAATAATTATTAGTCTCCTCAACTCTTCTGAGTCTTCCTGAGTCTGTTTCGGCAATTAATATTTCTTAAAATTTTACGTTTTCTATTTTTTTCTTGTCAGAAGTTTTATTAAGCTTTTCAGTGAATCTCCCCTTGGGTTTACTCATCCAGTCTTTGATTGTTGTGGTTTTATTTCATTCTCAGTATTGATAAATGATCAGTGCAAAACATCTTGTATAACTTTATACTAGAATTCAGGCTGAAAGCTTGTATGAATTCCACTTCCCCTGCATCCCTGTTTTCCTTGTTCCTTGTCAAAACATAAGACCCGTTATCTACTAGAGCTGAACCTATGACCTGGGAACTCTATTCTTAGATGTATAACCAACAGAATGTGTACATATGTTCACCAAAAGGCATGTGCAAGAGTGCTTATAGCAGCACTATTTGTAGCAGCCCCAAACCCAGATATTTATGGATTGTAGAATGGATAAATTGTCATACATCATACAGTGAGATATGATACAGACATGAGAATGAATGAACTGCAACTCCGTGCACCAACATGGATGAACCACCCAAACGTAATATTGAGTAAAGAAACCAGACTTATGAGAATGCATCATTATGGTTTTGTTTATGTAAAATTCAAAAACGGATCAAACTAGTCTATGGTTATAGAAGTCAGGATATCGGTTACCCTTGCGGGATGGTTAGTGACTGAAAGAGGACTCAGGGCGGGGATTCTGAGGAGCAAGTGATGTTCTGCTTCTTGATCTGGTTTTTGGTAGCACAGGGAAGTTCACTTTCAGTGGGAAACCAAAGTTTACTTTAAAAACAACGTTGTAAATCAACTATACCCCAATATAAAATAAAAATTAAAAAATATAAAATACACATGAAGAAAAAAATTTACTTTAAAAAGTTGGGGGGACTCCCCTGGTGGTCCAGGGTGTAAGGCTCTGCACTCCCAGTGCGGAGTTCAATCCCTGGTCGAACCCTGGTGGCAGAACTAGATCCCGCATGCATGCCGCAACTAAGAGTCTGTATGCCGCAGCTAAGAAGTCCACATGCCGCCACTAAAAAACATGCTGTAACAAAGATCTCACGTGCTGCAACTAAGACCCGGCACAGCCAAAATAAATAAATATTTTTAAAAAATTAAAAAGTTGGGTGTCCGTGGAGTTTGTGACCTACCTGAGATTGCATGCAAAATTTGCATGTATGTATAAATATATTTTTTTCTGGAGAGAGGATCCATAGCTTGCATCAGCTTCTCACAACAGTGACTTCACCATTGACTCAAGGTTCCCTGTATCCTCACTTATTCCCATCCCCATCTTTTTTTGTTATTCTTCTGCTCCACCCATCCAATTGCTTTTCTCCTTCTCTCCAAAACCTTTCCCCTGACCCCTCTGGTATTCTCTGTTTCTAGAACAAGCATACTTCCTTTTTTTTAACAAATAGATGCTATTTTAAAAAGTATTTATTTGTTTGGCTGCACCGGGTCTTAGTTGCGGCATGAGGGATCTTCACTGCAGCATGTGGGATCTTTAGTTGCAGTGCATGCACTCTTAGTTGCAGCATGTAGGATCTAGTACCCTGACCAGGGATCGAACCCGGGCCCCCTGCACTGGGAGCGCGGAGTCTTAGCCACTGGACCACCAGGGAAGTCCAAGCATACTTCCTTATTTTCCTTATCTGGCTATAGAATGTTCTCTCTTCCTCCTGCCTTACCTAAACTGGACTCTTCTTCGGACAGCCTTTCCCCCGTTTGTCCTTTTGTTTTCTTCCAATTTTATTGAGATATAATTGACATACAGTACTGTATAAGTTTAAGGTGTACAGCATACCGGTTTGGCTTCATATGTCATGAAATGATTACCACAATAAGTTTAGTGAACATCCATCACCTCATGTAGATACAAATTAAAGAAATAGAAAAAAAAATGTTTTCCTTGTGATGAGAACTCTTAGGATTTACTCTCTTAACAACTTTTTTTTTTAAACAACTTTTATATATAACTTACAGCAGTGTTAATTATATGTGTCATGTTGTACATTACATCCTAATACTGGGTTGGCCAAAAAGTTCGTTTGGATTTTTCCGTAACAGCTTACAGAAAAACCTGAATGAAATTTTTTGGCCAACCCAATATTTATGTATTTATGTATTTATGTATTTATATTTATTTTTGGCTGCATTGGGTCTTCGTTGCTGTGCGTGGGCTTTCTCTAGTTGTGGCGAGTAGGGGCTACTCTTCAATGCAGTGCGCGGGCTTCTCATTGCGGTGGCTTCTCTTGTTGCGGAGCGCGGGCTCTAGCGCACGGGCTTCAGTAGTTGTGGCACGAGGGCTTAGTTGCTCCGCAGCATGTGGGATCTTCCCGGACCAGGGATCGAACCCATGTCCCCTGCATTGACAGGCAGATTCTTTTTTTTTTGGTCTATAAGTCCTTATCAAGCACTATTTTTTAAAAAATAAATTTATTTATTTTTTACTTTTGGCTGCGTTGGGTCTTCGTTGCTGTGCGCGGGCCTTCTCTAATTGCAGTGAGCGTGGGCTACTCTTTGGTGCAGTGCGCGGGCTTCTCATTGCGGTGGCTTCTCTTGTTGTGGATCACAGGCTCTAGGCACCCGGGCTTCCGTAGTTGTGGCACACGGGCTCAGTAGTTATGGCTCGTGGGCTCTAGAGCGCAGGCTCAGTAGTGGCGCATGGGCTTAGTTTCTCCTTGGCGTCAGGTGGATTCTTAACCACCGTGCCACCAGGAAAGTCCGGAACCCAATATTTATTTATCTTATAACTGGAAATTGTACTTTTTAACTACCTTCACCTAATTCCCCCTCCTTCTACCCTTTCCTCTGGTAACCTCAAATTTGATCTCTTTTTCTATGAGTTTGTTTGTTTTGAAGTATAACTGATCTACAACACTGTGTTAGTTCCTGTTACACAATATAGTGATTGGATATTTCTAGACATTTCAAAATTATCACCACGGTAAGTCTAATTATGGTAAGTCTATCACCATACAAAGATATTACATAATTATTGCCTAAATTCCCCCCACTGTACATTTCATACCTGTGACTCATGTATTTTGCAACTGGAAGTTTATACCTCTTAATCTCCCCCATCCATTTCTTCCCTCCTCCTATCTCCCTCCCTTCTGGCAACCACCTGTTTGTTCTCTGTATCTATGACTGTTTCTGTTTTGTTAATGTTTGTTCATTTGTTTCAGTTTTTAGGCACACGTATAAGTGGTGTAGTACCATATTTGTCTTTCTCTCTGATTATTTCCCTTGGCATAATACCCACTTGGTCCATCCATTTTGTTGCAAATGGCAAGATTTTATTGTTTTTTTTCATGGCTGAGTAGTATTCCTTGTATATATATACCACATCTTCTTTGTCCAGTCATCTATTGATGGGCACTTAGGTTGCTTCCATATCTTGGCTATTGTAAATAATGCTGCAGTGAACATAAGGGTGCATATATCTTTTCTAATTAGTGCTTTTGTTTTCTTCAGATAAATTCGCAGGAGTGAAATTGCATATGATAGTTCTATATTTAATTTTTTGAGGAACCTCCATACTGTTTTCCATAGTGGCTGCACCAGTTTACATTCCCACTAACAGTTCACAAGGGTTTCCTTTTCTTCACTAACATTTGTTATTTGTTGTCTTTTTGTTAACAGCCATTCTAACAGGTGTGAGTTGATACCTCTGCTGTCCTTTTGAATGAAGACACCTGATGTCCTGGTAAGGCAATGGAATTGACATTCTCTTCATTCCCCACAGCCTCCAGACTACCAGTCCTCCACATTTGGATTCTTGCTCCTTTGCAGTTTCTAACCTTTGTTATTGCAATTCCTTACTGACCTCATGTTGCTCATTTTCAATGAAAATTCATTTTAAGATTTTGGGCACGAAGCTTACAACTTTCCTCTCTTCTTGTCGTCATCGTGCATGACGTTATAGTCCTTGGGGGATGATCATCCAACATCCCAGCCTTACAATTCCTTCACCTCAAATCCAAAGATTGTCACCCTTACTTCCATTTCAATTACTCCTCTGAATTTCAGACCCCATTCTCAACCCCTTTCCTTTCATGCTCAGGAGATAATCTTTCCTTTTACTTAAGGAATCTGAGACCATTAAGTTGTATCTCTCTTAATTTCCACTTTATCACTTCCTTTCCCTCCACCTTAAAGATAAAGAATTGGTACTCCTGATTCTAATCAATCTCTCTAACAATTTGGCAAAATAATAATAACTTTATTGAGCATTTGCTATGTATAACATGTACTGTTTTATTTAATCCTTATTAAGGTAGATGCTATTATTATCAACATCTCCATTTTACAGATGAGGAAACAGACACAAGGACGTGCCCAAGGCTGTAAAACTAGTCAGCGATGAAGCTGGAATTAAAGCAATCTAGAGCTCTTAGCCCTTAACTGCAATGCTATTCTGCTTCTCATGATATAGATTGAAATTTTCTGTGTACATGCCTTTTGAACCAATTATTCCAGTTCTAAGAAATTATCCTGCAGATGTCTCACAGTTTAGTGTACAAAAACAAATCATTTCTGCAGTGTTTACAATTGCTAGCAGTACATCTCCCATCAATAGGAGACTGGAATAAAATGCAGTTCGAAAAAGGAGGAAACAGTTTATATGCTTATTATAGAAGTATTTCCCAAATATATTGTTAGGTTTGAACAAAAAACAAAAATAAGAATGATGTGTATTGAATGCCCCCATTTGTGTAAAAAAAGGAGAATGTATGTATTTTTTTTTTGCTCGTATACGCATAAAGTATCTCTGGAAGGACACACAAGAAGCTCATGAGGGACTTCCCAGGTGGCACAGTGGTTAAGAATCCGCCTGCCAGCACAGGGGGCACGGGTTCGATCCCTGATTGGGGAAGACCCCACATGCCACGGAGCAACTAAGCCCGTGCGCCACAGCTACTGAGCCTGCGCTCTAGAGCCCGAGAGTCACAACTGCTGAAGCCCGCGTGCCTAGAGCCCGTGCCCTGCAACAAGAGAAGCCACCGCAATGAGAAGCCCGTGCACCGCAGTGAAGAGTAGCCCCCAGTCGCTGCAACTAGAGAAAGCCTGCGGTGCAGCAACGAAGGGTAAGCTGGGATGAAGTGAGAGAGTGGCATGGACATATATACACTACCAAATGTAAAACAGGTAGCTAGTGGGAAGCTGCATAGCACAGGGAGATCAGCTCGCTGCTTTGTGACCACCTAGAGGGGTGGGATAGGGAGGGTGCGAGGGAGACGCAAGAGGGAGGAGATATGGGGGTATATGTATACGTATAGTTGATTCACTTTGTTATACAGCAGAAACTAACAAAACATTATAAAGCAATTATACTCCAATAAATATGTTGAAAAAAAAAAAACCCAACAGTGCAGCCATAAATAAATAAATAAGTCCATTAAAAAAAAAAAGACACTCATGAAAATGGTTGTCAATGGAAAGAACTAAGAAGCTGCCGCTAGGGTGGTGGTGATGGTGGGAAGAGGTGCCTGCCTTTTTGGATCTTTTAAAGCATTGAATCATGTGAATGCATTACCCATTTCAAAGTTGAGTTAAACTCTAAAAAAAACAAAAGAAAAAGGAAGAAAAGACTAGAAATAGAAACTGTATTAATGATTGTGTTAATTAATTAATTTATTTATTTATTTATTTTTTCCGGTACGCGGGCCTCTCAACTGTTGTGGCCTCTACCGTTGCGGAGCACAGGCTCCGGACGCGCAGGCTCAGCGGCCATGGCTCACGGGCCCAGCCGCTCCGCGGCATGTGGGATCTTCCCGGACCGGGGCACGAACCCACGTCCCCTGCATCGGCAGGCAGACTCTCAACCACTGCGCCACCAGGGAAGCCCTGTGTTAATTTATTTTTAAAAATATTCGAGGCCTCCACCTACACTCTCGACACTGTTTCCTCAGACCTCCCACAGATTCTTGTTTCATTCATCATCTTCCTCCTGCATCTTCAACTCACCCTCTCTGTTGGCTTCTTCTTCTCAGCTGACAAATACGCTCAAGGCTTTTATCCTGTACAAAATTTAAAAATCCTCCACTGATGCTGTGTTCCGTGTTCCCTTCTAATTTTCCTTTAATTTCTCTCCTTCTGTGTTCAGACTTCTTGCTAGAATAACATGATGAACACTTGTGTCTCTATCTTATTCCGCATTCATTGTACACTCATTGTAGTTTGGCCTCTGACCCCACCACACTGTGAAATCCATTGGATGTCTTTCAGACCTTCTTTTATTTATTATTACTGAGATATAGTTGATATTATATTAGCTTCAGGTTTATAACGTGATTCAAAATTTTTAAAGGTTATACTCTGTTTACAGTTATTATAGAATATTGGCTATATTCTCTGTGCTGTACAACATATCCTTGTAGCTTCTTTTATACGTAGTAGTTTGTACTTCTTAATCTCTTACCCCTATCTTGCCCCTCCCTGCTTCCCTCTCCACACTGGTAACCACTGGTGTGTTTTCTATACCTGTGAATCTGTTTCATTTTTGTTATATTCACTAGTTTGTTTTATTTTTTAGATTCCACATATAAGTGATATCATACAGCATTTGTCCTTCTCTGCCTGACTTATTTCACTTAGCATAATACCCTCCAAGTCCATCCATGTTGCTGCAAATGGCAAAATTTTCATTCTTTTTTTTTTCTTTTTTGTGGCTTAATAGTATTCCATTGTGTGTGTGTGTATTCATCCGTTGACGGACACATGGGTTGCTTCCACATCTTGACTATTGTAAATAATGCTGCTGTGAACATTGGGGTGCATGTGTCTTTTTGAATTAGTGTCTTCCCTTTTTTTTCAGATATATACCCAGGATTGGAATTGCTGGGTCATATGGTAGTTCTATTTTTAGTTTTTTTTTTTTTTTTTTTTTTTTTTTTTTTTTTTTTTTTTTTTTTTTGGCTGCTTTGGGTTTTCATTGCTGCATGCAGGCTTTCTTTAGTTGCGGTGAGTGGGGGCTAGTCTTCCTTGCGGTGCGCGGGCTTCTCATTGCGGTGGCTTCTCTTGTGGAGCACGGGCTCTAGGCGCATGGGCTTCAGTAGTTGCAGCACATGGCCTCAGTAGTTGTGGCGCATGGGCTTAGTTGCTCCGTGGCATGTGGGATCTTCCCAGACCAGGGCTCGAACCTGTGTCCCCTGCATTGGCAGGCAGATTCTTAACCACTGTGCCACCAGGGAAGTCCCTATTTTTAGTTTTTTGAGAGAAACCTCCATACTCTTTTTCACAGTGACTGCACCAATTTACATTCCCACCAGCAGTGCACAAGGGTTCCCTTTTATCCACATCCTTGCCAACATTTGTTATTTGTGATCTTTTTGGTGATACCCATTCTGACAGGTGTGAGGTGATATCTCATTGTGGTTTTAATTTTCAGTTCCCTGATGGTTAACAGTGTTGAGCATCTTTTCATATGCCAGTTGGCCATCTTTATGTCTTCTTTGGAAAAAATGACTATTCAGGTCTTCTGCCCAATTTTTAATTGGGTTGTTTGTTTTTTTGATGTTGAGTTGTATGAGCTGTTTATATATTTTGGATATTAATGCCTTATTGGTCATGTCATTTGCAAATATTTTCTGCCATTCAGTAGGCTGTCTTTCTGTGTTTTGTTGATCATTTCCTTGGCTGTGCAAAAGCTTTTAAGTTTAATTAAGCCCCATTTGTTTATTTTTGCTTTTGCTTCCTTTGCCTTAGGAGACAGATTCAAAAAAATATTGCTACTGAAAGTGTTCAGTCTATGTTTTCTTCTAGGAATTTTATGGTTTCCAGTCTTACATTTAGGTATTTAATCCATTTTGAGGTTTTTTTTTTAATATATGGTATTAGAAAATGTTCTAATTTCATCCTTTTACATGTAGCTGCTTTCGGACATTCTCTTATAAAAACTCTCAATTAGCATTATTGATTTTTTAATCTTCTTTAAACCTTCTCATATGAAATATCACATAGCCCTGGATTCTTGGTAATTCTTTTGTTCCTCTTCTTGTTCCCTCTGTCCTCTCATGGATGTCAAGGTTCCCTAGTCGCCTGTCCTTGGCCCTTCTCCATCTACATTCTCCCTGGATGATTTCACCGTTCTCAAGGTTTAATCTATCACCGATATTCAGTCTTTTTTTATGGTCATTTTTTTTTACTAATATTCAACATTTAACAAACAGATACTGCTCTTGACCCTCATAGACTTTAGAAATGGATGGCTCCTGTACTAGAGATGTCAATCATTGCCTCCTATAGTCATGTGACTTCACCCACAGTTTGTGCCTTTGTGTCTTGTGACTCTGATTGGAATAGCAGCATATGGCCGAAGGGGAATCAGTTCTCAGACTGAGTTAAGCTAATGACATTCTTTTTGAGAACTTGACCCTGCACCGTCATGAACCATGCGGGCAGTGGTTTCAGACGCTGATTTAACAGCCCTAGTCACAATGTGGTATGGCTGTACATTTTGCTTTTCATCCTTTGATATCAGTGATACCTCTATCATCTGATTGTTGAAAAATCTTAGTTTATTAAAACATTTACATTTTAATTAACTTGTAAAAAATAAAGCTACCATTTCAAAGTTAAAACAAAAATACCCCCAAACAGTAGTCTATCCGTATCCACGGGGTATTGGTTCCAAGACCCCCATGGATACCAAAATTTGTGGATGCTCAAGTCCCTTATATAAAATGCCATAGTATTTGCCGCTGTCAAAAATCCCTCTTAGGGACTTCCCTGGCGGTCCAGTGGTTAAGACTTCACCTTCCAGTGCAGGGGGTGCAGGTTCAGTCCCTGGTCAGGGAGCTAAGATCCCACATGCCTCGAGGCCAAAAAAACAAACCATAAAGCAGAAGCAATATTGTAACAAATTCAATAAAGACTTTAAAAACGGTCCACATCAAAAAAAAAAAAATCTTAAAAAAAAAAATCCCTCCTAGAGTGCACGTACCTGGTGAGGGTGTTTATGACCCCCATTTTCTAGATCAGGGAACTGAAGGTTGGAGAGATCAACTAGATCTGCTCTAGATACATTCCACGGCTGGAAAATGAGTGCCAAGGTTCAAATCCAGGGCCTGTGCTGTTAACTACTGTGATTATGATGTGGCAGGCAAGAGAATCAGGGTCGGGCAAGGAATCACACTCCCACTCACAAGTAGGTAGACAGTGC
>RJWK010011630.1:0-41652 GCA_004363435.1 Platanista minor
ACAGTCTCTAGGTCCATCCACTTAACTACAAATAACTTAGTTTCGTTCCTTTTTATGGCTGAGTAATATTCCATTGCATATATGTGCCACACCTTCTTTATCCATTCATCATTTGATGGACACATATGTTGCTTTCATGCCCTGGCTATTGTAAAAAGTACTTCAATGAACATTGTGGTACTTGACTCTTTTAGTTTTTTTTTTTTTAATTAATTAATTTATTTATTTGCTTGTTTTTGGCTGTGTTGGGTCTTCGTTTCTGTGCCAGGGCTTTCTCTAGTTGTGACAAGTGCGGGCCACTCCTTATTGCAGCGTGTGGGACTCTCACTATCGCGGCCTCCCTTGCTGTGGAGCACAGACTCCAGACGTGCAGGATCAGTAGTTGTGGTTCACGGGGCTAGTTGCTCCGCAGCATGTGGGATATTCCCAGACCAGGGCTCGAACCCGTGTCCCTGCATTGGCAGGCAGACTCTCAGCCACTGCGCCACCAGGGAAGCCCTTGACTCTTTTTGAATTATGGTTTTCTCAGGGTATATGCTCAGTAGTGGCATTGCTGGGTCGTATGGTAGTTCTATTTTTAGTTTTTTAAGGAACCTCCACAATGTTCTTCATAGTGGCTGTATCAATTTACACTCCCAGCAACAGTGCAAGAGGGTTCCCTTTTCTCCACACCCTCTCCAGCCTTTATTGTTTGTAGATATTTTGATGATGGCCATTCTGACCGGTGTGAGATATCTCATTTTAGTTTTGATTTGCATTTCTCTAATGAAGTTGAGCATTCTTTCATGTGTTTGTTGGCAATCTGTATATCTTCTTTGGAGAAATGTCTACTTAGGTCTTTGGCCCAATTTTGGATTGGGTTGTTTGGTGTTTTTGATATTAAGCTGCACGAGTTGCTTGTATGTTTTGGGGATTAATCCTTTGTCAGTTGCTTCATTTGCAAATATTTTCTCCCATTCTGAGGGTTGTCCATTTATCTTGTTTATGGTTTCCTTTGTTGTGCAAAAGCTTTGAAGTTTCATTAGGTCCCATTTGTTTATTTTTGTTTTTATTTCCATTTCTCTAGGAGGTGGGTCAAAAAGGATCTTGCTGTGATTAATGTGATAGAGGGTTCTGCCTATGTTTTCCTCTAAGAGTTTGATGGTGTCTGGCCTTACATTTAGGTCTTTAATCCATTCTGAGTTTATTTTTGTGTATGGTGTTAGGGAGTGTTCTAATTTCATTCTTTTACATGTAGCTGTCCAGTGTTCCCAGCACCACCTATTGAAGAGGCTGTCCTTTCTCCATTGTATATTCTTGCCTCCTTTATCAAAGATAAGGTGACCATATGTGCATGGGTTTATCTCTGGGCTTTGTATCCTGTTCCATTGATCTAGATTTCTGCTATTGATCCAGTACCATACTGTCTTGATTACTGTAGCTTTGTAGTATAGTCTGAGGTGGGGGAGCCTGATTCTTCCAGCTCCGTTTTTCTTTCTCAAGATTGCTTTGGCTATTTGGGGTCTTTTGTGTTTCCATACAAATTGTGAACCTTTTCGTTCTAGTTCTGTGATAAATGTCATTGATAGTTTGACAGGGATTGCACTGAATCTGTAGATTGCTCTGGGTAGTATAATCATTTTCACAATGTTGATTCTTCCAATCCAAGAACGTGGTATATCTCTCCGTTTGTTGGTATCATCTTTAATTTCTTTCATCAGTGTCTTATAGTTTTCTGCATACAAGTCTTTTGTCTCTTTAGGTATTTTTATTCCTAGATATTTTATTCCTTTGGTTGCAATGGTAAATGCGAGTGTTTTATTAATTTCTCTTTCAGAATTTTCATCATTAGTGAAAAGGAATGCAAGAGATTTCTGTGCATTAATTTTGTATCCTGCTACTCTACCAAATCCTTTAATTAGCTCTAGTAGTTTTCTGGGAGCACTTTTAGGATTCTCTATATATAGTATCATGTCATCTGCAAACAGTGACAGCTTTACTTCTTCTTTTCTGATTTGGATTCCCTTTATTTCTTTTTCTTCTCTGATTGCTGTGGCTAAAACTTCCAAAACTATGTTGAATAACAGTTGTGAGAGTGGGCAACATAGTCTTGTTCCTGATCTTAGTGGAAATGGTTTCAGTTTTTTACCATTAAGGACGATGTTGGCTGTGGGTTTGTCATATATGGCCTTTATTATGTTGAGGAAAGTTCTCTCTATTCCTACTTTCAGGAGGGATTTTGTCATAAATTGGTGTTGAAATTTTTTGAAAGCTTTCTCTGCATCTAGAGATGATCACATGGTTTTTCTCCTTCAATTTGTTAATATGGTGTATCACGTTGATTGATTTGCATCTATTGAAGAATCCTTGGATTCCTGGGATAAACCCCACTTGATCATAGTGAACGATTCTTTTAATGTGCTGTTGGATTCTGTTTGCTAGTATTTTGTTGAGGATTTTTGCATCAATATTCATCAGTGATATTGGCCTTTAGTTTTCTTTCTTTGTGACATCTTTGTCTAGTTTTGGTATCAGAGTGATGGTGACCTCGTAGAATGAGTTAGGGAGTGTTCCTCCCTCTGCTATATTTTGGAAGAATTTGAGAAGGATAGGTGTTAGCGCTTCTCTAAATGTTTGATAGAATTCGCCTGTGAAGCCATCTATTCCTGGGCTTTTGTTTATTGGAAGATTTTTAATCACAGTTTCAATTTCAGTGCTTGTTATTGGTCTGTTCATATTTTCTATTTCTTCCTGGTTCAGTTTTGGAAGGTTGTGCATTTCTAAGAATTTGTCCATTTCTTCCAGGTTGTCCATTTTATTGGCATAGAGTTTCTTGTAGTAATCTCTCATGATCCTTTGTATTTCTACAGTGTCAATTTTTACTTCTCCTTTTTCATTTCTAATTCTATTGATTTGAGTCTTCTCCCTTTTTTTCTTGATGAGTCTGGCTAATGGTTTATCAATTTTGTTTATCTTCTCAAAGAACCAGCTTTTAGTTTTATTGGTCTCTGCTATCGTTTCCCTGATTTCCTTTTCATTTATTTCTGATCTGATTTTTATGATTTCTTTCCTTCTGCTAACTTTGTGGTTTTTTTGTTCTTGTTTCTCTAATTGCTTTAGGTGTAAGGTTATGTTGTTTATTTTAGATGTTTCTTGTTTCTTTCTTTTTTTTTGGCGGTACTTGAGCCTCTCACCTCCATGGTCCCTCCTGCTGTGGAGCACAGGCTCCCAACATGCAGGCCCAGCAGCCATGGTTCACAGGCCCAGCCACTCCAAGGCATGTGGGATCCTCCTGGACCAGGGCACAAACCCATGTCCCTGCATCTGCAGGTGGACTCCCAACCACTGTGCCACCAGGGAAGCCTGATGTTTCTTGTTTCTATAGGTAGGCTTGTATAGCTCTAAACTTCCCTCTTAGAACTGCTTTTGCTGCATCCCGTAGGTTTGGGTTGTTGTGTTTTCATTGTCATTTGTTTCTAGGCATTTTTTTCTTTCCTTTTTGATTTCTTCAGTGATCTCTTGGTTATTATTAGTTATTATTAGTGTGTTGTTTAGCCTCCATGTGTTTGTATAATTTTTACAGATTTTTTTCCTGTAGTTGATATCTAGTGTCATAGCATTGTGATCAGAAAAGATACTTGATACAATTTCAATTTTCTTAAATTTACCAAGGCTTGATTTGTGACCCAAGATATGATCTATCCTGGAGAATGATCAATGAGCACTTGAGAAGAATGTGTATTTTCTTTTTCTGGATGGAATGTCCTATAACTATCAATTAAGTCCATCTTGTTTAATGTACCATTTAACAGTTGTGTTTTCTTATTTATTTTCATTTTGGATGATCTGACCATTGGTGAAAGTGGGGTGTTAAAGTCACCTACTATGATTGTGTTACTGTCGATTTCCCATTTTATGGCTGTTAGTATTTGCTTTATGTATTGAGGTGCTCCTTGTTGGGTGCATCAATATTTACAATTGTTATATCTTCTTCTTGGATTGATCCCATGATCATTAGGTAGTGTCCTTTGTCTCTTGTAATAGCCTTTGTTTTAAAGTCTATTTTGTCTGTTATGAGAATTGCTAGTCCAGCTTTCCTTTGATTTCCATTTGCATGGTGTATCTTTTTCCATCCCCTCTCTTTCAGTCTGTATAAATCCCTAGGTCTGAAGTGGGTGTCTTGTAGACAGCATATATATGGGTCTTGCTTTTGTATCCATTCAGCCAGTCTATGTCTTTAGGTTGGAGCATTTAATCCATTTACATTTAAGGTAATTATCAATATGTATGTTCCTATGATCATTTTCTTAATTGTTTTGGGTTTATTATTGTAGGTCATTTCCTTCTCTTGTGTTTCCTGTCTAGAGAAGCTCCTTTAGCATTTGTTGTAATGCTGTTTTGGTGGTGCTGAATTCTCTCAGCCTTTGCTTGTCTGTAAAGCATTTACTTTCTCTGTCAAATCTGAATGAGATCCTAGCTGGGTAGAGTAATCTTGGTTGTAGGTTTTACTCTTTCATCACTTTAAATGTGTCCTGCCACTCCCTTCTGGCTTGCAGAGTTTCTGCTGTTAACCTTCTGGGGATTATCTTATGTGTTACTTGTTGTTTTTCCTTTGCTGCTTTTAATATTTGTTCTTTGTATTTAATTTTTGATAGTTTGACAAATATGTGTCTTGGCATGTTTCTCCTTGGATTTATCCTGTATGGGACTCTCTGTGCTTCCTGGACTTGATTAACTATTTCCTTTCCCATATTAGGGAAGTTTTCAACTGTAATCTCTTCAAATATTTTCTCAGTCCCTTTCTTTTTCTCTTCTTCTTCTGGGACGCCTGTAATTCGAATGTTGGTGCATTTAATGTTGTCCCAGAGGTCTCTGAGACTGTCCTCAATTCTTTTAATTCTTTTTTCTTTATTCTGCTCTGCAGTAATTATTTCCACTATTGTATCTTCCAGGTCACTTATCCGTTCTTCTGCCTCAGTTATTTTGCCATTGATCCCTTCTAGAGAATTTTTAATTTCATTTATTGTGTTGTTCATCTCTGTTATTTGCTCTTTAGTTCTTCTAGGTCCTTGTTAAACGTTTCTTGTATTTATTCTATTTCCAAGATTTTAGATCATCTTTACTATCATTATTCTGATTTCTTTTTCAGGTAGACTGCCTATTTCCTCTTCATTTGGTAGGTCTGGTTGGTTTTTCCCTTGCTCCTTCATCTGCTGTGTGTTTCTCTGTCTTCTCATTTTGCTTAACTTACTGTTTAGGGGGTCTCCTTTTCGCAGGCTGCAGGTTCGTATTTTCCATTGTTTTTGGTGTCTGTCTCAGTGGCCAAGGTTGGTTCAGTGGGTTGTGTCGGTTTCCTGGTGGAGAGGAGTAGTGCTTGTGTTCTGGTGCTTGAGACTGGATCTTGTCTTTCTGGTGGGCAGGTCCACATCTGGTGGTGTGTTTTGGGGTGTCTGTTGCCTTATTATTTTAGGCAGCCTCTCTGCTAATGGATGGGGTTGTGTTTCTGTCTTGTTAGTTTTTTGGCATAGGGTGTCCAGCATTGTAGCTTACTGGTCATAGAGTGGAGGTGGGTCTTGGAGTTGAGATGGAGATCTCTGGGAGGTTTTCACCATTTGATATTACGTGGAGGTGGGAGGTCTCTTGTGGACCAGTGTCCTGAATTTGGCTCTCCCACCTCAGTGACCCAACCCTGATGCCTGGCTGGAGCACCAAGAGTCTGTCCTCCACATGGCTCAGAGTAAAAGGGAGAAAGAAAAGAGAGAAAGAAAGAAAGAAGAAGATAAAATAAAAAATAATTATTAAGAAATTTTTAAATTTATATTTATTTATTTATTGTTTTGCAGTACGCGGGCCTTTTGCTGTTGTCTCTTCCATTGTGGAGCAAAGGCTCCAGATGCACAGGCTAAGCGACCATGGCTCACGAGCCTAGCCGCTCTGCGGCATGTGGGATCTTCCCGGACTGGGGCACAAATCCGTGTCCCCTGCATTGGCAGTCAGACTCACTACCACTGCGCCACCAGGGAAGCCCAAGAAAAAAAAATTTTTTTTAAGTAATAAAAAAAAAAAGACAGAACCCTAGGACAAATGGTAAAAGCAAAGCTATACAGACAAAATCACACACAGAAGCATACACATACACATGCACAAAGGGAGAAAAATGGGAAAAAAAAACATATCGTTACTCCCAAAGTCCACCTCCTCAATTTGGGATGATTCGTTGTCTATTCAGTTGTTCCACAGATGCAGGGTACATCAAGTTGATTGTGGAGATTTAATCCGCTGCTCCTGAGGCTCTGGGAGAGATTTCCCTTTCTCTTCTTTGTTCGCATAGCTCCCTGAGCTCACCTTTGGATTTGGACCCGCCTCTGTATGTAGGTCGCCTGAGGACATCTGTTCTTCGCTCAGACAGGACAGGGTTAAAGGAGTAACTCATTCGGGAGATGTGGCTCACTCAGGCCGGAGGCAAGGAGGGGTACGGCGTGTGGGGCAAGACTGTGGTGGCAGAGGCTGGAGTGACTTTGCACCAGCCTGTGTCGCACCATGTGTTCTCCCGGGGTAGTTGTCCCTGGATCACTGGACACTGGCAGTGGTGGGCTGCACAGTCTCCCTGGAGGGGAGATGTGGAGAGTGACAGGTGCTTACACACAGGTTTCTTGGTGGCAGCAGCAGCAGTCTTAGCATCTCATGCTTGTCTCTGGCGTCCCTGCTGATTGCTGTGGCTCTCGCCCATCTCTGGACCTCCTTTAAGCAGTGCTCTTAATCTTCTCTCCTCATGCAGCAGGAAACAAAGGGGCAATATAATGTCTCTTGCTGCTTCGGCAGCTCCAGACCTTTTCCTGGACCCCCTCTCGGCTAGCTGTGGTGCACTAACCCCTTCAGGCTGTGTTGACACCGCCAACCCCAGTCCTCTCCCTGGGATATGACCTCCAAAGCCCAAGCCTCAGCTCCCAGCCCTGCCTGCACCAGTGGGGGAGCAGACAAGCCTCTCGGGCTGGTGAGTGCTGGTCAGCACTGATCCTCTGTGCAGGAATCTCTCTGCTTTGCCTTCTGCACCCTTGTTGCTGCACTCTCCTCCATGGCGCCGAAGCTCCCCCCCTCTGCCACCCACAGTCTCCACCCACTAAGGGGTTTCCTAGTGTGTGGAAACCTTTCCTCCTCCATGGCTCCCTCCCACTGGTGCAGGCCCCGTCCCTATTCTTTGTCTCTGTTTTTTCTTTTACCCTACCCAGGTACGTGGGAAGTTTCTTGCCTTTTGAGAGGTCTGAGGTCTTCTGCCTGCGTTCAGTAGGTGTTCTGTAACAGTTGTTCCACATGTAGATGTATTTCTGATGTATTTGTGGAGAGGAAGGTGATCTCCACGTCTAACTCTTCCACCATCTTGAAGCTCCTCCTGTACCACATTTTCTTCATCCATTCATCTGTTGATGAGCACTTAGTTTGTTTCCATGACCTGGCTATTGTAAATAGAGCTGCAATGAACATTATGGTACATGACTCTTTTTGAATTATGGTTCTCTCTGGGTATATGCCCAGTAGTGGCATTGCTGGGTCATATGGTAATTCTATTATTACTTTTTTAAGGAAACTCCATACTGTTCTCCATAGTGGCTGTAGCAATTCACATTCCCAAAAACAGTGCAAGAGAGTTCCCTTTTCTCCACACCCTCTCCAGTATTTGTTGTTTGTAGATTTTCTGATGACGCCCATTCTAACTGGTGTGAGGTGATACCTCATTTTAGTTTTGATTTGCATTTCTCTAATAATTCATGATGTTGAGCAGCTTTTCATGTGTTTCTTGGCCATCTGTATGTCTTCTTTGGGGAAATGTCTCTTTAGCTCTTCTTTCCATTTTTTAATTGGGTTGTTTGTTTTTTTTACTATTGAGCTGCATGAGCTGTTTATATATTTTGGAGATTAATCCTTTGTCCGTTGACTCATTTGAAATTTTTTCTCCCATTCTGAGGGTTGTCTTTTCATCTTGCTTATGGTTTCATTTGTTGTTCAAAAGCTTTTAAGTTTCATTAGGTACCATTTTTGTTGTTGTTGTTGTTTTATTTCCATTACTCTAAGAGGTGGGTCAAAAAAGATCTTGCTGTGATTTATGTCAAAGAGTGTTCTTCCTATGTTTTCCTCTAAGAGTTTTATACTGTCCAGTTTTACATTTAGGTCTCTAATACATTTTGAGATTATTTTTGTAAATGGTGTTAGGGAGTGTTCTAATTTCATTCTTTTACATGTAGCTGTCCAGTTTTCCCAGCACCACTTATTGAAGAGACTGTCTTTTCTCCATTGTATATCCTTGCCTCACTTGCCATAGATTAGTTGACTGTAGGTGTGTGAGTTTATCCCTGGGTTTTCTCTCCTGTTCCATTCATCTATATTTCTGTTTTTGTGCCGGCAGCATATTGTCTTGATTACTGTAGCTTTGTAGTGTAGTCTGAAGTCAGGGAGTCTGATTCCTCCAGCTCCATTTTCTTTTCCCTCAAGACTGCTTTGGCTATTCGGGGTCTTTTGTGTCTCTACACAAATTTTAAGATTTTTTGTTCTAGTTCTGTAAAAAATGCCATTGGTAATTTTATAGGGATTGCACTGAATCTGTAGATTGCTTTGGGTATTATAGTCATTTCACAATATTGTTTCTTCCAATCCAGGAACATGGTATTTCTCTCCATCTGTTTGTATCATCTTTAATATCTTTCATCAGTGTCTTATAGTTTTCTACATACAGGTCTTCTGTCTTCCTAGTATTTTATTCTTTTTATTGCTGTGGTAGATGGGAGTGTTTGCCTAATTTCTCTTTCAGATTTTTCATCATTAGTGTATAGAAATGCAAGAGATTTCTGTGCATTAATTTTGTATCCTGAAACTTTACCACATTCACTGATTAGCTCTAATAGTTTTCTGGTGGCATCATTAGGATTTTCTGTGTATAGTATCATGTCATCTGCAAACAGTGACAGTTTTACTTCTTCTTTTCCAATTTGGATTCTTTTTATTCCTTTTTCTTGTCTGATTGCTGTGGCTAGGACTTCCAAATATATGTTGAATAATAGTAGCGAGAGTGGACATCCTTGTCTTGTTCCTGATCTTAGAGGAAATGCTTTCAGTTTTTCACCTTTGAGGATGATGTTTGCTGTGGGTTTGTTGTATATGGCTTTTACTATATTCAGGTAGATTCCCTCTATACCCACTTTTTGGAGAGTTTTTATCATAAATTGGTGTTGAGTTTTGTCAGAAGCTTTCTCTGCAACTATTGAGGTGATCCAGCTATCCAGATGATCCAGGTTTTGCAGTTTTCTCTGCAACTATTGAGATCATCCAACTATCCAGATGATCCAGGTTTTTATTCTTCAGTTTGTTAATGTGGTGTATCACATTAATTGATTTGCGTGTATTGAAGAATCCTTGCATCCCTGGGATAAATCCCATTTCATAATGGTTTATGATCCTTTTAATGTGTTGTTGGGTTCTGTTTGCTAGTATTTTCTTGAGGATTTTTGCATCTATATTCATCAGTGATATTGTTCTGTAATTTTCTTAGTTTTAGTATCTTTATCTGATTTTGGTATCAGGGTGATGGTGACCTCATGTAATGAGTTTGGGAGTGTTCTTTCCCCTGAAGTTTTTTGGAAGAGTTTGAGAAGGATGGGCTCTTCTCTAAACGTTTGATAGAATTTACCTCTGAAGCCATCTGGTCCTGGACTTTTGTTTGTTGGAAGACTTTAAATCACAGTTTCAATTTTATTACTTGTGATTCATCTGTTCATATTTTCTATTTTTTCCTATTTCAGTCTTGGAAGGTTATACCTTTCCAAGAATTTGTCTATTTCTTCCAGGTTGTCCACTTTATCAGCATAGAGTTGCTTGTTGTAGTCTCTTAGGATGTTTTGTATTTCTGTGGTGTCTGTTGTAACTTTTCCTTTTTCATTTCTAATTTTATTGATTTGAGTCTTCTCCCTCTTTTTCTTTTGAGTCTGACTAATGGTTTATCAATTTTGTTTACCTTCTCAAATAACCAGCTTTTAGTTTTATTGATCTTTGCTATTGTTTTCTTTGTTTCTATTTCATTTATTTCTGCTCTGATTTTTATGATTTCTTTCCTTCTACTAACTTTGGATTTTGTTTGTTCTTATTTCTCTAGTTCCTTTAGGTGTAAGGTTAAATTGTTTATTTGAGATTTTTCTTTTTTTCTTGAGGGTGGCTTGTATTGCTGTAAACTTCCCTCTTAGAACTGCTTTTGCTGCTTCCCATAGGTTTTGGATTGTCGTATTTTCGTTGTCATTGTCTGTAGGTATTTTTTTATTTCCTCTTGGGTTTCTTCAGTGATCTCTTGGTTATTTAGTAACGTATTGTTGAGCCTCTATGTGTTTGTGTTTTTTACATTTTTTTCCCTGTAATTAATTTGTAGTCTCATAGCATTGTGGTCAGAAAAGATGCCAGATATGATTTCAGGTTTTTTTTTGTTTTTTTTTTTGCGTTATGCGGGCCTCTCACTGTTGTGACCTCTCCCGTTGCAGAGCACAGGCTCTGGACACGCAGGCTCAGCAGCCATGGCTCACGGGCCCAGCTGCTCTGCGGCATGTGGGATTTTCCCAGACCGGGGCACGAACCTGTGTCCCCTGCATCGGCAGACAGACTCTCAACCACTGCGCCACCAGCGAAGCCCATGATTTCTGTTTTGTTAAATTTACTTAAGCTTGATTTTTAACCCAAGATTTGATCTATCCTGGAGAATGTTCCATGTGCACTTGAGAAGAAAGTGTAATCTGCTGTTTTTGGATGGAATATCCTATAAATATCAATTACATCTATCTGGTCTATTGTGTCATTTAAAGCTTGTGTTTCCTTATTAATTTTCTGTTTGGATGATCTGTCCACTTGTGTAAGTGAGGTGTTAAAGCCCCCCACTCTTATTGCGTTACTGTCAATTTCCTCTTTTACAGATGTTAGCAGGTGCCTTATGTATTGTGGTGCTCTTATGTTTGGTGCATATATATTTATAATTGTTACATCTTCTTCATGGATTGGTACCTTGATCATTATTTTAGTTTCCTTCCTTGTCTCTAGTAACATTCTTTATTTTAAAGTCTACTTTATCTGATAGGAGTTTCCTATTCCAACCTTCTTTTGATTTACATTTGTATGGAATATCTTTTTTCATTCCCACACTTTCAGTCTTTATGTGTCCCTAGGTCTGAAGTGAGTCTCTTGTAGACAGCATATATATGCGTCTTGTTTTTGTATCCATTAAGCGAGCCTGTGTCTTTTGGTTGGAGCGTTTAATCCATTTATGTTTAAGGTAATTATCAATATGTATATTCCTGTTACCATTTTCTTAATTGTTTTGGGTTTGTTTTTGTAGGTCCTTCACTTCTGTTGTGTTTCCCACTTAGAGAAATTCCTTTATTATTTGTTGTAAAGCTGGTTTGGTGGTGATGAATTCTCTTAGCTTTTGCTTGTCTATAAAGCTTTTGATTTCACTCTCAAATCTGAATGAGATCCTTGATGGCGAGAGTAATTTTGGTTGTAGGTTCTTCCCTTTCATCACTTTAAATATGTCATGTCACTCCCTTCTGGCTTGTAGAGTTTCTGCTGAGAAATCAGCTGTTAACCTTATGGGAGTTCCGTTGTTTGTCATTTGTCCCTTGCTGCTTTCAATAATTTTTCTTTGTCTTTAATTTTTGCCAATTTGATTACTATGTGTCTCGGCATGTTTCTCCTTGGGTTTATCCTGTATGGGACTCTGCACTTCCTGGACTTGGGTTGCTAATTCCTTTCCCATGTTAGGGAAGTTTTTGACTATAATCTCTTCAAGTATTTTCTGGGGTCCTTTCTCTCTCTGTTCTCCTTCTGGGACCCCTATAATGTGAATGTTGATGAGTTTTATGTTGTCCCAGAGGTCACTTAGGCTGTCTTCATTTCTTTTCATTCTGTTTTCTTTATTCTGTTCCACAGCAGTGAATTCCACTCTTCTGTCTTCCAGTTCACTTATCCGTTCTTCTGCCTCAGTTATTCTGCTATTGATTGCTTCTAGTGTAGTTTTCATATCAGTTATTGTATTGTTCATCTCTGTTTGTTTGTTCTTTAATTCTTCTAGATCTTTGTTGAACATTTCTTGCATCTTCTTGATCTTTGCCTCCATTCTTTTTCCCAGGTCCTGGATCATCTTCATTATCATTATTCTGAATTCTTTTTCTGGAAGTTTGCCTATCTCCACTTCATTTAGTTGTTTTTCTGGGTTTTATCTTGTTCCTTCATCTGGTACATAGCCCTCTGCCTTTTCATCTTGTCTATCTTTCTGTGAATGTGGTTTTTGTTCCACAAGCTGCAGAATTGTAGTTCTTCTTGCTTCTGCTGTCTGCCCTCTGCTGGATGAGGCTATCTTGAGAATTATTTTTAAAAAGTGTTTTAAAAAGGGGAAAAAACAATTCAATGGAGGAAGGATAGTTCTTCCAACAAATTGTGCTGAAAGAAAAACAAAACAGTGAATCTAGACAAAAGAGCTTACATTTCTCACAATAACTAACTCAACATAGAGCATAGATCTAAATGTAAAATGCAAAACTATAAAACTCCCAGAATGTAACAGAGGAAGATTCCAGGAGATATTAGATTTGGAGATGACTTCTTACATATAACACCAAAAGCATGATCCATGAAATAAGAATTGGGACATTTGACTTTATTCATATTAAAACATCTGTTCTGTGAAAGACACTGTTAAAAGAATGAAAATACAAGCCACAGGATGGGAGAAAATATTTTCAAAACACCTATCTGATAGTGGACTGGTAACCAAAATATATTTTAAAAGTCTTAAAGTTCAACAATAAGAAAATAACAACAACAAAAATTAATAAAAGGGAAAAATTTGAACAGACACCTCACAAAGAGGATACACAGAAGGCAAATGTACATATGAAAAGATATTCCACATCATTTATTATCAGGGAAATGCAAATTAGAACAAGAGTGAGATTCCACTATACACCTGTCAGAATGGCTAAAATCCAGATCACTGACATCACCAAGTGCTGCTGAGAATGTGGAGCAATGGGAACTCTCGTTCATTGCTGGTGGTGATAAAAAATGGTGCAGCTATTTTGGAAGACAGTTTGCAGTTTCTCACAAAACTAAACATACGATTACCATAAGATCCAACAATTGCACTCTACGGTATTTACCCAAAGGAATCAAAAACTATGCACACAAAAGAAACTGCACACAGATGTTTGTAGTAGTTTTATTCATAACTGCCAAAACTTGGAAACAACCACGATGCCCTTCAGAGGCTGATGGATAGATAAACTATGGTCCATCCAGACAATGGAATATTATTCAGTGCTAAAAAGAAATGAGCTATCAAGCCACAGAAATACACAATGAGGAGCCTTAAATGCATATTATTAAGGGGAAGAAGCAATCTGAAAAGTTACATAGTGTATGATTCCAATAACATGACATCTGAAAAAAGCAAAACTATGAAGATAATAAAAATATTAGTGGTTGCCAGGGGTTGGGGGAGAGATAAACATGCAGATCACAGAGGAGTTTTTAGGGCAGTAAAACTATTCTGTAAGATACTGCAGTGGTGGATACATGTTATTATCCATTTGTCAAAACTCATAGAAAGAGTGAGCTCTAATGTAAACTATGGGCTTTAGTTAATGTTATTGACTCATCACCTGTAGCAAATGTACCACAGGAATGTAAGATGTTACTGGGGGAAACTGTGTATAAGGGGTGAGTGTGAGGTATAGGCAAACTCTCTGGACATTCTGTACTTTCCCCTAAATTTTTATGCAAACCTAAACCTGACTTAAAAAATAAATTTTATTCACTAAAACCCAAAAGAAAACAAAACAGTGTGTAATGCATCTCGTATGTTGGCAAGTGTCCAATAATGTGGCTCCTTTAGACGAATAAAGGGACGCCCTTGCCAATGTCTGATGCTCTCACCTGGCACAGGTGAGTTCTCTATGTGCTGTCCCACATCTGCTTGGCTGGGTGCAGCTCTGCCTCAGAGACTCCTAGGAGAGCATTTCACCAAAAAAGAGACAGAAAGGTGTCAGCCACTTGTAGGGAGTCCTGAAATGTGGAAGGTGTCTGAGCTGTAGGCACCACACAGTTGCATGTGAATCATCTAGTGACAATTGACCAGTTCGCCTTTTCTGATTTCTCAGGTGCATGCATCCTGTCTACACTGGGAACTTTACGATTCAGCTTTCCATTATGAAAAGTTGCTTTAAGCCCTGGCTCACAGCACTCTATCACTTTGACTCGTATCACTGGTTTCAGTCTAATAAAAATGGTGCTGTTAAAGGTGACAGATTCTGCTTTCATCTGAAATGCACTATTTTGTCACCCAGCAGAGGGAAAGATAAGGACATCATTAAAGGCAGCGAGGAGTATCCAGCTTCACTGTGGTGCACTCAACCCACACTCCAACTGCTCCTCCCTCCAAGAGCCTGGAGAAAAGACCCAAGAAAAAATGTGATGTTAAAGCACCCTTGGCAGTGCTATGGAACAGAAAATGGTACCATCCCTGGGCTATACGTTTTGCAAATTTCTGTCGTTTTTGATTCTGTTGGGAGCTGGTATGAGATCTGGTTGCCAAATCAGGTTCCCACCAACCAGAGTTTCAGGGTGTCAAGATCTGGGGATAATTTGAGAGACAAAGACAATCTCGAGGCTCAGATAAAGCTAAGAGCAGCCTGTGACATGGAGATGGGCTCCCCATGCCCCCCTTTCTTTTTCAGACATGCACCCATGAATCAGAACAGTGGATGAGGTCTCAAGGTCAGAGACACAGCAGAAAGGGGAGTCCTGAAGCACCTCCAGGCAGTCCCTAGAATGTTGTGTGTCTGCAAGACATTCTCCAAGAGCTAGGCCTCGAGATTCTTGGCTGATTTGCTTTGTGTCACACTTTAGCTGGGCAATAGGAACATCCTGCTATGGACACAGTTGCCAAGAAGACTGGTCTGGACAACCCACTCCCTTCTCTTTCTTTCTCAAGGGTCTTCATGCCCAAAGAGTTGAATGAATCACAGACCATCTGCTTTAACATATCACTCCCTGGTGGGATGTGTGGATGGAAAAACTGCTCAGGGCTGAGCTCTCAGAATAAGCCAACAAGGCTGCCTGCTAACCCACCCTGGAAACGTGAGGTTTGGACCAGCTTCTCTGATGGCGCTCAGAAAACCCCTCAAAATCAGGGCACCGAGAGTGGGCCTCACATGGTCATTTAAGAATATAGGGATAGATACTGTGATGGACTGAATTGGGTTCCCCCTAAATTCAATTAAATGTTGAATCCCTAACCCCCAATGAGGTGGTATTTGGAGCTGAGGTCTTTGGGAGTTCATCAGGTTTAGACGAAGTCATGAGTGTGGGGTTTAGTGCCTTTATGTGAAGGGCACTAAAGACCCCAGAGAGTTTCCTCATGCTCTCTCTCTCTGTTTCACAAGGACACAGCAGGAAGGTGGCTCTCAGCATCCCAGGAGGAGAACTCTCACCAGGGAACAAAACTGTGTGGCATCTTGATCTTGGACTCTGGCCTCCAGAACTACGTGCAGTGAATTCCTACTGCTTCCTCCACCTAGTCTTGTAGGTGTTTTGTAGCCCACAGACTAACACAGGGATGAGTTGGCAGCCCGGGAGCAGCTCTCACACCCATATTTCACTTTCTTGCTAAATGCTGTGGGGTTAGAGGCATGAGCCGGACAGCCATACACGGAGGATCCCCCTCCTGGCCAACTTCAGGCCAGTGGTTGGAAAATCAGCTCAGAGGCTGAATTATCTAAACAGCTCTACCTCCAAGACAATATCTTCCCTACATCCCAGGAGAAACAACCCCTTCTCCCTTCCCCTATATTCCCAAGAGTCACCAGATGGGGCTGGACACCTGGGCTCAGAGATCAGTGGCCAGGGAGCAGTGCTAGGTCTCTGAATGACATTCACACCTTGCACACAGAGGTGGTGCTGGCCTTCTGGGGCCACTTAATAGGCAGAAGGCTGCATGCACCAAAGGGGGCTCTGATGCCAGAGGATGTGCATGGGGGACCCAACGGTGGCCACCCTCAGGGGACTCTGACCAAGCCAGACCTCATCATGCATTCACCTAGAAAGGGAATCTGTCAGCCCTGGAGGAGAATCAGCATCTCAGCAGAAGCAGGTCAGGCTCACCAGGTGGAAAGATTTCACCCAGGAAATAGAAAAGAATGTAGAAAATTGTTATCTTTGGTGTGATTCAGAGACGATGACATCTAAATAACAATAGGTAGTTATAAAGAAAGAATAAACTAGAAAATTGGTAAATGTCATGTTGGAGGAGATGATGTATTGTGAACATTTCCAACGGGCACTTCCCCTATCTGGGCAATGCATCACCAAATGCTGGCCAGTTAAACTCTTCAGTTAAAACTAATTTGTTGTAAGAGTCACCCTGGCTCCCTATGTATAAATGGGGTGGTCAGATCGGGAATGGTTGCAGTCAACTAACATTTTCCTGTGGAAGGCTTCGTCTGTGTCAGTAATTAGCTGTATACATTTACTTACATTGCCTTATTTATACTTTAAAACAACTCCATGATGTAAATATTACTACTTGAATTTTGTCAATTAGAACATAAAGGCATGACAAATGAACTTATTTACAAAACTGAAACAGACTTGTAGACATAGAAAACAAACTTATGGTTACCAAAGGGAAAAGGGGATGGACGGATAAATTAAGAGTTTGGGATTAAGAGATATACACCACTATACATAAAATAAACAAGCAACAAAGTCCTACTGTATAGCACAGGGAACTATAGTAAATATTTTGTAATAACCTATAAAGGAAAAGAATCTGAAAAAGAGCTGAATCACTTTGCTGTACACCTGAAACTAACACAACATTGTAAATCAACTATACTTCAATTAATAAAAAAGAGCAACAGCAACAACAAAAGAACACAGAGGCACAAGACTACTCCCTCTCTCTAACTTTCCCAAAGCCACAAACCTTCAAGTATTGAGGAAGAAAAGTTTTGGATACTGGCCTTGATTCTATTCCAACATGTGGATACAGCCTTGAGTGGAACATGGGATTTCTTTGCTCCAAATTCTTACCAGGGAACATAGTCTGAAACTCCCTGCCAGGTATTTCTTATCTCACAGGTGAGAGTAAGCATCCATATTCACAGGGGATGGTCTAACGTTCCTTACGCCTGTTCCTCCAGCTGCTCCCGGATGACATTTGGCTTCAGTCAGAGAAGCAGAGGACTCATGAGACATATGACCCTCTGCTAAACTGCACCATCCTACCTGCAGGTTTGCTTGCATCATACGATGGCCTTGCAGCTCATGTAAGTAAGGAACTGCCTGGAATTGGCTGTTATTTTCACAGCTGCAGTATTGTTGAGGATGTTGTTTACTACCGCATATAGGTGCTGTGTAGGAGCTGCAAGCAGACAGGTGGAGGTCAGGGTCTAGAAGTCAGTGGTATGCAGAGAGATGGGGAAGCATGGAGACCTGGGGGAAGTGGCAGTTGGGGGAGGTGTGGCCATGACCCTGAAGAAAGGTGGTCATTGGAGAGAAACCCAGGGATGCAATCAGTCATGGAGGGAACTAGAAAGGCTTGGGCCCTGCAATTGGTGCAAGATTGAAGTGGTAAAAGATGCATGGGTTTTAAAGTCCGAAAGCCTGAGTTCAACCCGAGTGCCTTGAATTTTCTGAGCTTCAGCTTTCCTCTGTCACAGGGGCATAAATTTCCAACACACAGGATTGTCTTGAGGATTAAATAAGATGATGCAGGGGAGACACCTCGGATGATGATTGGCACATAGCTAGAGCTCAAAAACAAGGTGAAAACTACAAGCACCACCTCCTAGAAGTCTGGGTATTGGAGTGGAAACTCTCAAAGCACACTTGCTTTCACAGATTCTCCTGACGTTATTTTCTCTTGGCGTATAGGGATGTATAGAGCCTGACATGCATAGCAGGGTCAGAAGGTGGTTCCAGGTGGGGAGACATGGGCTGTAGGACCAGCACTTAAATACCTTCCCCTAGTGCTTCATTCTCCCTGCCATTCCCTCATGTGGGCTCAATTTGGAACAGCCGGTGTAGAGCCCCATCTTTTAGATGGCAAAGCAGGCAAGTCCCCTGAGATACATCTGTGCCTAATAAAATACTGCCCTTTAGACAAACAGACAAACGAACAAACAAAAAGAAAAAAAGTATTTGGAGATATGAGGTATCTCCTGATGACAGTAACATTTCATTGGGATTCTTTTGTTTTTTTATTTTTTTGTGGTATGCGGGCCTCTCACTGTTGTGGCCTCTCCAGTTGCGGAGCACAGGCTCCGGACGTGCAGGCTCAGCGGCCATGGCTCACGGGCCCAGCCGCTCCGCAGCCTGTGGGATCTTCCCGGACCGGGGCATGAACCCGCGTCCCCTGCATCGGCAGACGGACTCTCAACCACTGCGCCACCAGGGAAGCCCCTGAGACATTCTTTTAAATAATTGAACTTCTCTGCTGTGACACTGTTTTCATTTATTGCTTTGGAAATGTGGCTCTACAAATTCTCCTCCGAAATAAAAATAATTAGTTGGTATGATTTTCTTTAATTATGAGAGCTCTGGTTCTAAAAGAGAGATCATACACTAAAGAACATCGTGTTTGAGGAGTGAGAGTGAATTTTAATATTCTTATTCCTTTGTGTCCCCAAGGAAGGAAGGAAGGAGATTTTAGTTTAATATTTGCCTGCTCTGTAATAGGAAGTGTGTAGGTAATTTCACACACATGATCTCAATATTGGGTCACAGTCCCTCTGAAGCAGTTATTATTGTTTCTATTCTCTAGATGAGGAAACAGGTTCACAAAAGCCAAAATATTAGGATGTGGAGGAACTAGGGTTTGAAGACCTATCTGTTTGATCTACAAACATGGTCGTTTCTATTTAGAGCTGTCCAAACCCAATGAAGACAAGGTTTTGTGATGTTATGAAAATTTTAATTCAAACACATCTCTGTGAAGCATGTGTTAATTGTGGGGCTTTATGGGATTTGCAAAAAGTGAAAACTTGACTCTCTGCCTTCCGGATACTGTTTTTATTGATTGCATTCATTTTCCTGTGTTCAGCAGAATACTGGGCCCAATGGTAGGTTTTATGAAACTCCATAATCACTTGGAGATCTGAGATGCTGGGGTTTGAGTTCCCATCTTCCTAGATGCTGGGATGAGGGGGATGAGGGCCATGGGTCGAGCAGAGTGGAGGAGGGACCTGCTCTGATGGGAGAGCTTGCCCACCCTGACTACATTGTACGTAAGAAAGGAGGTCTGCATATATGCATATACACATGTATATAAGTATATGTACATATATATGTATATATGAAAGGTCCACTCTGTTTGTGAGATGCCCAGAGGCTTTCAAAAGCAAAGTAGGGCCCCCATCAAAATTTTGTGTGGGGAGGATCAAAATTCAACTTTGGGGAAAACTGGCTGAAAATAGACCATAACAATTATTCCTTCTCATTGCATATCAAGAGACAGATTCCCCAGATCCTTTGTTGCTAACTTGCTCCTTTTTGCATGGAGGGTCAGAGAGGATATTTACCTTCAGACTCAACGGTTTTAACTCAGAACTCTTGCTGGTGCCTTCCACTGTGCCAAATGCTCTGTCCTTGGAGACCTGTCTGGTCTCAGACACAGAGCTGAGGGTGTTAAGACAGAAACCCAAGCCTGGCCCTCCTGAAGCCTCCTGCAGTGGTTGTTCATGGCAGCTTGGTTGCTGCTTTGGGTAACTTCTCTGTCCAGGGAGGGGTGAGCAAGGGAGGAGGGCAGGGGTTGTTTGAGTCACCCTTGCTGCCCGGGATCATGATGTGAGGTCCTTCTCCCACACGTCAAGTTGCTGACTGCTGGGAGTGCAAAGAAGAGGCACTGAATGGATGCAAAGAAAACACACAAAGATCCAGCACCCTGGGAGCTGAAGGTGTGCCCGTGGAGGGCAGCCGGGCCTGGGGCCTGCCCCAGGGACCCAGAGCCCTTGTCATTGGAAGCGGGATTATGTCAAGAGCCATTTCTGACTCAGGCCCTGGGCAAGGGGACTTGCCAGTGGTGGGCACATCAGGCCCTTCACTGAGATGGCCTGAGACTGCTGGAAAGTTTTGGAAAAGTCTCATTAAGCCCAAGGAAGGGTTTGCTGTTGGAATACCTGGATGAGGTGAACTCTGGTGTCTCTTCCTTCCCTCCTGGAGAAGGCTGGAGTTCTCTGGGCTGGATTTCTCTGCCGCCAGCCCTCCATCTGTCTCAATGGTCCTCGGTCATCTTCCCAACTCCTATTCTCTCTCCCTGACTTTTTCCTCTGACTCTGGGTTTTCTGCATTTTTCCGGCTGTCCCATCTGTCTCCCGCCTGCTGCCAGCCACTTCCTTGCCTCTGGATTGATTCCCATTTCCCCTCTCTCGTGACCTCAGACAGGCCTGCAATTCAGCTTGGAAGAGTTTGAGTTTTCAGTTTTTTTTCTTTTAAATTCTGGTGAGGAAACAAGCATGCGCATATGCAGAACTGAGTTGTTTCCTGCAAACTTGTGCGATTAGAAAACAGCTGCAAGGATGATACCAGGATTTGTAATAACCACACGCATTTGGAGGGACATAGAGATGTCATTCTGATGTGAGTCCTGAGTGCCAGGCTGGATGTCCAAGTGCTGATTATAGTCCTACCACCTCCTGGGGACAGCTGAGGACATTTAACCACTCTCTCTTCTGGCAGCTCTTCTTGGGAGTGAGGGGAGGCTGTGGTTCTCCTCCAGTGGTGTGTTGGGCGAGGCGCGATTTCACTCTTCTTTTTGGGGGGCCTGTATTTATTTCCACCACCGTGTCTGATGTATTGCTTTCCCCGAGCCCTCTTAACTCTGCCCTCAGGTCATTGGACAAAGAGATGGTCAAAACACTGGTTCCTGCTGTGTTTATCTGTGCCTTTGTTGGCGATGCTGATCAAGTGCCTCTGAGTCTTTCCTCCTCTAACCCTGCCAGGCATCAAAAACAGATGAACTCCAAGGTCACCATGTGACTTGGGAATATTACTTTGCGGGTCACTGGTCTTCGTCTTTTCAGTTAAAGAGACAGAGACCTCAATCTGCAGGCCTCTAACAAGTTGTCAACCACAAAGCACAAAGGGTTTACCTACAATTAAGCTTGGATTCTGAGTCTCTTATCTTGACTCCTAATCTGGAAGCAGGTGGCTGCTTCTTCCTGTCTCTGTTGCCTGCAGCTCCAGGACACTTGGGCACCACTGGGGCTGCCGGGTTCCCTGCCCCTTTATTTTAGCTTCAGTGTGTGTGATCCGAGGCCATTCCATCCACACAAACTCCCAGTCTTATACTCAGGACCAATGACACTCTTTCTTCCCCTAAAACGAATTTCATTCCTATTCCCCTACTCAAGGAAGCTGCAAGCTCTCCCAACAACTAAAATCTCACTTAATTCAGGATGCAGGGTCTAAGGTGTAGAGTTCCTACTCTCTAATGTTAAAAACAGTGGGGTCCGTGGAGGTCAAGGGGCTCTATAACATAACAAGTTGAATCTTACTCAGTTTGTGTCAGGAGAGAAAAAAAAAAAAAAAAAAAAAACCAAAACAGAATGAAAATAGAAACCCATTATTATGGACTGAATTTCATCTCTTCATAATTCTTATGTTTAAACATAGCTTCTAATGGGGGTGTATTTAGAGACTGGGGCTTTAAAGGAGTAATTAAGGTTAAATTAGGTCATAAGGGTAGGGTTCTGATCCAATAGGACTGGCGTTCTTATAGGAAGAGGAAGTGACCAGAGGTGTCCACTGAGAAAAGGCCAAGTGAGGACACAGTGAGAAGGTGGCTCTCCAAGGGATTTTGGAGGGTAACTGGTACAGTGACAACACTGAGGATGGAGAGGACCGTGGCTGAATGAGCCCTCATTCCTGGTCCAAAGGCTCCTCCTTCATCCTCAAGTTCTCAGCTGCAACCGCAGGACTCTCACCGCATCACTATGGGGCAAATGTAACGTCTGTCCCAGCACATCCTCTCACATCTGGGTGGGGGATGAATGGTGATACTTACTATCTCAAAATAGGGAAAGAAGACTTTCCTCTGGGTAAATGAGACAAGGCAGGGAACCACTCAGCACCTTGGACAGTGGAGCAAAGGGCGACCCTGGTGCTTTAGTCAACGCCCCTGCATTTGGGACTTGGTCCCTCTTCTGTTTTTCCCGGACTGCTCTTTATCTCACCTCTCACGTAAAGAAAATGAAATTAAATTGAAAAAGAAGGAGAAAAGTGAAGAGAATTAAAGAAAAGGGAGCACAGGACCCCTTGGTGTTTTCCAGAACAGCCGGCACATTTGGGGAGGCAGCAGGTCGGAACAGGGCTTTGCTCTGGGCTCAGCCTCTGCTCAGGAGCCTCTGGGAGGATGCAGTTACTTCACAGGCAGTTTGTGGGTGGCGATGGGTGACAGTGTAGGGGAAAGGCAGCCACAGGAGAACTGCTTCCACCAACTTCCCCAAGTCTCTTCTCTGAATTCCATTAAACAAGTCTCAAAAGTATCTCTGAAAGTCAGCAAATTCTTTGCCTGTTTCAGTTGAGTCCTAGATCCAATAATGTCTGAAACTGATTAAAACACCCCAAAGACGTGGAGGGGCTCTGCTCCCCTCTGGGGAAATGGGAAACGGCACAGGTGACTTCCCTAGAGTCCACTGCAAGCATTGGGACCCTGCACTTTCTTTGAAAGCACCCAGAGCAGGGTCATTTTCTGCAGGTGTCGGAGATCTTGCCCAAGTCAAAGGCAGGAGGCCTGACATTTTACAAATGCGCTGAATCACTCTATAACATTCTGTGAATTTCTTTTTTGCATTTTCTGATTGGCTAGTTAACAGTTCCTAAATTAAGCACACAAGAGCTAGGCTCCCCATCCCTGAGTTGCTGAAGTCATTCAATCTCATTATGTCTAATTATCACAACATAAAGTCCGTCTGTGAATGAGATTAATCATATAGAATGTATCAAAGTCATGTCCAAGGACTGCAGGGCATGTTAATTTGCTTCCTTGAGTTTTAACTTGGCAGTTCCTATTAACATTAATGGGATTATTAGGTTAAATTCAGTGCCATGAAGAAAGAACAGTCATCAAACAGACACAAACAATTAATATAAGAAAAACGTTTCCAGAATAATATCCATTAAATGTATATATTAGACTAGAATTGCCATGAAGAGAAATCTTATTATTCAAGAACTTGCTCATAAGACTAAATGTATGCAGGGCCATTGCTGGTCACGTAAGCCATGTGATTGTGACAAAGTGAACCTATATCCTTTGCTGGTGATTATTACTGTGAGGAAGACACTTTCTGCTCCAAGGACAGATCATTAACAATAACATCTGTTATTCCTATATTATAAAAATGAAACCTTTGTTTTCAGAAGATGAAGCTCCAAGCAAGATGATACTACAATAGGTGCAATTTGTGTGCAAGCTAAATTATTTCTAGACAAATCAGCCACTGACAAAAATTATCTTGGCAATTTATCAGTAAGAATTATTTGTGCAGTTAGGAGCAAAATGCAAAAATAACTTCTAAAAATATACTCTTCCCTGAGTGCCTACCTTATATTATTTTTCAAAACATAATTGGAATTGCAGAATGAGGGTCCAGAGGAATTGAAATATCTCTCTCATTCGCATGAGCTCTTTCTCTGTTAGGGTGCTAAGGTTGCCATCACCCAACGCCACAGACTGGTTGGCTGAAATAACAGAAATTTATTTTCTCATGATCCTGAAAGCCAGAAGAAGCCCAAGATCAAGGTGAGGGCAGATTTTATCTCTCCTGAGGCCTTTCTTTTCGTCTTGCAGACAGTAGCCTTTTTGTTTTGTCCTTACCTGGTCTTTCCTCTATGCCTGCCCACCCTTGGTCCCTTTGTGTGTCCAGTCTCTTCTTATAAGGCACCAGTCAGATTGGATTAGGACCTCATTTCAAGCTAATTACCTCTGTAAAGGGCCTGTCTTCAAATACAGACAATATTCTGAGGTAGTGGGAGTTAGGACTTCAACTTGTTAATTTGGGGAGCACACAATTCAGCCCAGAACTCTATCATTCATCTGCATATCTATCCATGAATTTATTTATCTATCAATCATCTATCTATCTATCTATTCCGTTTTTAAACCTAACATTTAAAAAGTTGGGTTGCTATAAAACTGAGAAGATATAAAAATATAAAATGAACATATATATGTATTTGGTTTGAGGTTCTGAGTTTTCACTGTGACACTTCCTCCTTCTAGGAGTGGTCCCTTCCCATCTGTCATAGGGAGTCGTCAGTTTCTACTTCAGGAGATTATTGTATTTACTAATTTAATGCATGTGAAAACACCTAGTACTAATTTGGCATCCATCGATACTTTCTATGTCTTTTACTTTTGTATCTGTTATTCCTGTAGATTAAAACAAATGGGAAAAAAATCCCTCAGTTTTCAAATACAAGTTTAAATGTACATTGTGTGGGCAAATTTTCCAGATGAACGCTAACACGAGACAAACAGTTTGAAGTCTGCTAGGTCCTACTTGGCCTATTTCTCTTAAGTAAAACTTTAAATCATCTTGAACTAACAATTTTTTCCTTCTAAAACAAAAATAGGTTTATAATATATAATATTAAAATGATATATATTCATTTCAAAAATTTAAAATTTTACCAAAATATAAGAAATAGAGAAATCTACCATAAATTCTATAACTCAAAATTAACAACTGTTAGCATTCCTGAGAATCTCTCTCGTTTTATTTATTTGTGCACATGTAAAAAACACACATTTCTAATAAATGGAATCATTCAGTCATATTAGATTATCTAACGATTTTAAATGTTTTAGGTTATTTTACTAGTAGAGTTGTTATAATGGATGCTCTTCATGAGTTCCGGGATTGATATTCTGCCCTGGCGTTACTTTTCAAGAGAAACACACACAAGTTTACTCAAATAATAAAACATTCAGTAATAAACATTTATTAAGCGTTAGTATACTTTAGGAGCCGAAGATAAAAGAAGTATGAACGGGACTTGGTGTCACGGGGTCAGAGGAGGTGATGGCTCTGAACTGGGAGCTGGCTTTCATAAACTGGACGGGAGCCCTGGCAAAGAGCATAAGCCCCAGTGTGGCTGGAGCGAAAATGCCATGGCTGGGGTTGCGCCTGCAGACGTGGCCAGGATCCGGCCAGGATGCCAAAGGATGCCCACACCGCACAGTTAGGAGGTTGGAGTCATGTGAGGGGCAGCTCAGACAGGTTAGAGAGACTGAATCAATGCACATTTCCTTTGAGATGAAAGAAAGGAGAAATTCAGGGATGGCTCATAGGTTTCCAGTAGTGGGGCCTGAGAAAATCAGCAGAGCCATCATTGAGATGAAAACGTGGAGAACTTTTGGAACATGCAGACATTTCTGCTGTCACTCAGAACGGAAGCTGAGAGAGAGATGCTCGTTATCATAACAAAGACACAGGCCCACTGGAGAAAGAGGCTGGGGAAAAGATGTATCATTTATTGTTGGAAACTGGACATTTTAAATAAAATGTCACAGCAAGTCTGGGTACTGCTTGCTATTATTTGTTTGATATTGACTGGCTGAGTTACTCTTGTGAAATTCATTCCCCCCATGGTGGGAACCCTCTATTGCTGCTTCCCAGAAGGCTTGCCCTTGGGCTTATACACAGTCATCTGGGATGGCAGTGGATTTAGCAGGTTCTCTCTGTCTCTTTCCATTACTCCCTGTCTTCTAGCGTGGCGTTTCCTCCTTATGCGTGAGCCAGGGTGAGGGTGATTGGAACCCCAGGAGTCTCAGTGCTGCTTGCCTGGGGTAGATCATCAGCCCACAAGTGTGAGTCAGGTGGGAGAATGCATTTCTGATTTCTCAGCTGCAGTTACCCAGAACATGGCCTTTGCAACAAGTAGCTGGGAGACAGGAATGTTGATGTCACGCTCCTCCTGGGAAGATGTCTTAGCCCTTGACTTGTAGCTGGAAACAGGAGCCAGCAGTTCTCACCTGCACCCATCTACAGGGGGACCTCTTTTGCTCTGAGCCCAGAGGGCAAGGGAGGCCATGGTTCAAATGCAAGACTCACTGTTCTTTTCCAGTTCTAGGAGACTTTCTCAAATACTTGTTTCATCAATCATTGTGTGTCCTCAGGGCCACTTCTAGAAACATTAAATGATTATACATTTTAAAATACTTTTCACAAGTTTTACTGGGGATTTGGTCTGCCAAGATCCTAATGTTATCATTCTGGAAGTGTAACTCACCTTCCCTCCTTTGAAAAAAAATTGTCCCTATTTTCACTAACTTTGCCAAAGATTGCCTTAACTGTTTTTGTCTTCACTTTACCTGCATTTGATGTGGTTGAGTCGGCCTTGGACGTGAGGGCCTTTGGACTGAAATGGCCATCAGACCTTTTTAACACCAGGTGGATTTGGTTCATTTAGCTGCTGGGTTTGTTATCTATTGCTAGATACCAAAGTACCATAGACTTGGTGGCTGAAATCAACATACATATTTTTTTGTTTGTGTTGCTGTAAATAGAATTTTTTTATATCTTTCTTGGAATATAATTGCTTTACAATGTTGTGTTAGTTTCCGCTGTATAACAAAGTGAATCAGCTATATGTATACGTATATCACCATATCCCTTCCCTCTTGCATGTTCCTCCCACCCTCCCTATCCCACCCCTCTAGGTGGATCAGCACTGAGCTGATCTCCTGGTACTATGCAGATGCTTCCCACTAACTATCTATTTTAACTTGGTAGAGTATATATGTCCATGCCACTCTCTCACTTCATCCCAGCTTACCCTTTCTCCCCCCACCCATTCCCTCAAGTCCATTTTCTACATTTGTGTCTTTATTCCTGTCCTGTCCCTAGGTACTTCAGAACCATTTAAAAAATTTTTTTTTAGTTTCCATATGTATGTGTTAGCACATGGTATTTGTTTTTCTCTTTCTGACTTACATCACTCTGTATGACAGACTACAGGTCCATCCAGCTGCTTACCACAAATAACTCAATTTCATTTCTTTTTGTGGCTGGGTAATGTTCCATTGTATACGTGTGCCACATCTTCTTTATCCATTCATCCGTTGATGGACACTTAGGTTGTGGTATATGACTCTTTGAATTATTGTTTTCTCAGGGTATATGCCCAGTAGTGGAATTGCTGGGTGGTATGGTAGTTCTATTTTTAGCTCTTTAAGGAACCTCCATAGTGTCTGTATCAATTTACATTCCCACCAACAGTGAAAGAGGGTTCACTTTTCTCCACACCCTCTCCAACATTTATTGTTTGTAGATTTTTTGATGATGGCCATTCTGATCAGTGTGAGGTGATACCTCATTATGGTTTTGATTTGCATTTCTCTAATGATTAGTGTTATTGAGCATCCCTTCATGTGTTTGTTGGCAATCTGTATATCTTCTTTGGAGAAATGTCTATTTAGGTCTTCCATCCATTTTTGGATTGGGTTGTCTGTTTTTTTTTTTTTTTTTTCTGTTGAGCTGCATGAGCTGCTTGTATATTTTGGAGATTAATCCTTTGTCAGTCGCTTCGTTTGCAAATCTTTCTCCCATTCGGAGGACTGTCTTTTCATCTTGTTTATGGTTTCCTTTGCTGTGCAAAAGCTTTTAAGTTTAATTATGTCCCATTTGTTTATTTTTGTTTTTATTTTCATTCCTCTAGGAGGTGGGTCAAAAAGGATCTTGTTTGATTTGTCATAGAGTGTTCTGCTATGTTTTCCTTTAAGAGCTTTATAGTGTCTGGCCTTACATTTAGGTCTTTAATCCATGTTGAGATTATTTTTTTTGTATGGTGTTAGGAAGTGTTCTAATTTCATTCTTTTATGTGTAGCTATCCAGTTTTCCCAACATCACTTACTGAAGAGGCTGTCTTTTCACCATTGCATATTCTTGCCTCCCTTGTCAAAGATAAGGTGACCATACGTGTGTGGGTTTATCTCTGGGCTTTCTATCCTGTTCCATTGATCTATATTTCTGTTTTTGTGCCAGTACCATATTGCCTTGATTACTGTAGCTTTGTAATATAGTCTGAAATAAGGGAGCCTGATTCCTCCAAGTCCATTTTTCTTTCTCAAGATTGCTTTGGCTATTCAGGACCTTTTGTGTTTCCATACAAATTGTAAAATTTTTTGTTAGTTCCATGAAAAATGCCATTGGTAGTTTGATAGGGATTGCATTGAATCTGTAGACTGCTTTGGGTATTATAGTCATTTTCACAATGTTAATTCTTCCAATCCAAGGACATGGTATATCTCTCCATCTGTTTGTATCGTCTTTCATTTCTTTCATCAGTGTCTTATAGTTTTCTGCATACAGGTCTTTTGTCTCCTTATGTAGGTTTATTCCTAGATATTTTATTCTTTTTGTTGCAGTGGTAAATGGGAGTGTTTCCTTAATTTCTCTTTCACATTTTTCGTCATTAGTGTATAGGAATGCAAGAGATTTCTGTGCATTAATTTTGTATCCTGCTATTTTACCAAATCCATTGATTGGCTCTAGTAGTTTTCTGGTAGCATCTTTACAATTCTCTATATATAGTATCATGTCATCTGCAGACAGTGACAGTTTTACTTTTTTTATTCCAATTTATATTCCCTTTATTTGTTTTCTTCTCTGATTTCCATGGCTAAAACTTCCAAAATTATATTGAATAATAGTGGTGAGAGTGGGCATCCTTGTCTTATTCATGATCTTAGAGGAAATGGTTTAAGTTTTTCACCTTTGAGAATGATGTTGGCTGTGTGTTTGTCATATATGACCTTTATTATGTTGAGGTAGGTTCCCTCTATGCCCACTTTCTGCAGAGTTTTTATCATAATTTGGTGTTGAATTTTGTTGAAAGCTTTTTCTGCATCTATTAAGATTATCATATGGTTTTTTTCCCTTCAATTTGTTAATATGGTGTATCACATTGATTGATTTGCATATACTGAAGAATCCTTGGATTCCTGGGATAAACCCTGCTTGATCATGGCATGTGATTCTTTTAATGTTCTGTTGGATTCTGTTTGCTAGTATTTTATGAATTTTTTTGCATCTATGTTCATCAGTGATATTGGTGTGTAGTTTTCTTTCTTTGTAACATCCTTGTCTAGTTTTGGTATCAGGGTGATTGTGGCCTTATAGAATGAGTTTGGGAGTGTTCCTCCCTATGCTATGTTTTGGAATAGTTTGAGAAAGATGGGTGTTAACTCTTCTCTAAATGTTTGATAGAATTCACCTTTGAAGCCATCTGGTCCTGGGCTTAAAAATTTTCTTGTTGGAAGATTTTTAACCACAGTTTCAATTTCAGTGCTTGTGATTGGCCTGTTCATGTTTTCTATTTCTCCTGGATCAGTCTTGGGAGGTTGTACTTTCCTAAGGGTTTGTTCTTTTCTTCCAGGTTGTCCATTTTATTGCCATATAGTGGCTTGTAATAGTCTCTCATGATCCCTTGTTTTTTTGCAGTGTCAGTTGTTTCTTCTCCTTTTCCATTTCTAATTCTGTTGATTTGAGTCTTCTCCTTTTTTTTTCCTGATGGGTCTGGCTAATGGTTTATCAAGTTTGTTTATCATCTTGAAGAACCAGCCTTTAGCTTTATTGATTCTTGCAATTGTTTCCTTCATTTCTTTTTTTATTTATTTCTGATCTGATCTTTATGATTTCTTTCCTTCTGTTAACTTTGGGTTTTTTTTTTTGTTCTTGTTTCTCTAATTGCTTTAGGTGTAAGCTTAGGTTGTTTACTTGAGATTGTTCTGGATTGTATGGTATAAACTTCCCTCTTAGAACTGTTTTTGCTGTCCCATAAGTTTTGGTCTGTCTTGTTTTCATTGTCATTTGTTTCTAGGTATATATTTTTTTATTTTTCTCTTTGATTTCTTCAGTGATCTCTTGGTTATTTAGTAACATATTGTTTAGCCCCCATGTGTTTGTATATTTTTACAGCTTTTTCTCCGTAATTGATATCTAGTCTTATAGAATTGTGATCAGAAAAGATACTTGGTACAATTTCAATTTTCTTAAATTTACTGAGGCTTGATTTGTGTCCCAAGACATGATCTATCCTGGAGAATGTCCCATGTGCACTTGAGAAGAAAGTGTATTCTGTTGTTTTTGGATGGAATGTCCTATAATTATCAATTAAGTCCATCCTGTTTAAAGTATCATTTAAAGCTTGTGCTTCCTTATTTATTTTCATTTTGGATGATCTGTCCATTGGTGTAAGTGGGGTGTTAAAATCCCTTATTATTAGGGACTGTCGATTTCCCCTTTTATGGCTATTAGCATTTGCCTTATGTATCGAGGTGCTCCTATGTTGGGTGAATAATTATTTACAATTGTTATATCTTCTTCTTGGATTGATCCCTTGATCATTATGTAGTGTCCTTCTTTGTCTCTTGTAATAGTCTTTATTTTAAAATCTATTTTGCCTGATAAGAGTATTGCTACTCCAGCTTTCTTTTGATTTTCATTTGCATGGAAAATCTTGTAGATGGTAGGTATCCATTCAGCCAGTCTGTGTCTTTTATTTGGAGCATTTAATCCATTTATATTTAAGGTAATTATCAATATGTATGTTCCTGTTACCATTTCCTTATTGTTTTGGGTTTGTTTTTTGTAGGTCTTTCCTTTCTCTTGTGTTTCCTTCCTAGAGATGTTCCCTTCGCATTTGTTGTAAAGCTGGTTTGGAGGTGCTGAATTCTCTCAGCTTTTTCTTGTCTGTAAAGGTTTTATTTTCTCCATCAAATCTGAATGAGACCTTGCTGGGTAGAGTAATCTTGGATGTAGGATTTTCCCTTTCATCACTTTAAACATGTCCCACCACGCCCTTCTGGCTTGCAGAGTTTCTGCTGAAAGGTCAGCTGTTAACCTTATGGGGATTCCCTTGTATGTTATTTGTTGCTTTCCCTTGCTGCTTGTAATATTTTTTCTTTGTATTTAATTTTTGATAGTTTGATGAATATGTGTCTTTGCATGTTTCTCCTTGGATTTATCCTGTATGGGACTCTCTGCGCTTCCTGGACTTGATTAACGATTTCCTTTCCCATATTAGGGAACTTTTCAACTGAAATCTCTTCAAATATTTTCTCAGTCCCTTTCTTTTTCTCTTCTTCTTCTGGGACCCCTAGAATTCGAATGTTGATGCGTTTAATGGTGTCCCAGAGGTCTCTGACTCTGTCTTCAATTCTTTTCATTCTTTTTCTTTATTTTGCTCCATCGTAGGTATTTCACTATTTTATCTTCCAGTTCTTCTGCCTCAGTTATTCTGCTATTGATTCCTTCTAGGGAATTTTTAATTTCATTTATTGTGTTGTTCATCATTGTTTGATCTTTTTTCTTTTAGTTCTTCTGCCTCAGTTATTCTGAGGCAGAATAAATTTCATTTATTGTGTTGTTCATCATTGTTTGATCTTTTTTCTTTTAGTTCTTCTGCCTCAGTTATTCTGCTATTGATTCCTTCTAGGGAATTTTTAATTTCATTTATTGTGTTGTTCATCATTGTTTGATCTTTTTTCTTTTAGTTCCTTGTTAAACATTTCTTGCATTTTCTCCATTCTATTTCTGAGATTTTGGATCATATTTACTATCATTACTCTGAATTCTTTTTCAGGGAAACTGCTTATTTCCTCTTCATTTGTTTGGTCTGGTGGGTTTTTTACCTTGCTGTTTCATCTGCTGCACATTTCTCTGTCTTCTCATTTTGCGTAACTTACTGTGTTTCCCTTTTCTTTTTTGCAGGGATTAGTGCCTGTGTTCTTCTGGTGGATGAGGCTGGATCTTGTCTTTCTGCTGGGCAAGACCGCATCTGGTGGTGTGTTTTGGGGTGTCTGTGAACTTAGTTTGATTTTAGGCAGCCTGTCTGCTAATGGTGGGGTTGTGTTCATGTCTTCCTAGTTGTTGGGCATTGGGTGTCCAGCACTTGGAGCCTGCTGGTCCTTGGGTGGAGCTGGGTCTTAGTTTTGAGACAGAAATCTCTGGGAGAGCTTTCACTGATTAATATTCTATGAGGCCAGGAGGTCTCTTGTGGTCCAATGTCCTGGACTTGGCTTTCCCACCTCAAAGGCTTAAGCCCGACACCTGGCTGGTGCCCCAAGACCTTGCCAGCCACACAACATGGAAAAAAATGAAGAAAAGAAAAGAAAAACAAACAAACAAAAATAGCAAGAAATTTCAAAAAGAACATATAGAACCCCAAAACAAATGGTGAAAGCAAAACTAAACAGACAAAATCACATAAAGAAACACACACACACTCACAAAAAGAGAAAAAAAAGAAAAGAAAAGGAAGAGAGCAACCAAATCAATAAACAAACCCATAAATGAAAACACTAAAAACTGAACTAAGATAAAGAAAACCAAAAACAAATGAAAAGTTGAAAGCAAACCCCAAATCCACAGTTTCCCCCAAAGTCCACTGCCTCAATTTTGGGAACATTCATTGTCTATTCAGGTATTCCACAGAGGCAGGGTTTACCTAGCCAGTTGTGGGTATTTTATCCACTGCTCCTGAGGCCGCTGGGAGAGATTTCCCTTTCTCTTCTTTGTTCGCACAGCTCCTGGGCTCACCTTTGGTTTTGGCCCCACCTCTGTGTGTAGGTCACTTGAGGGTGTCAGATCCCCACCCAGACAGGAGGGGGTTAAAGCAGTGGCTGATTATGGGGCTCTTGCTCACTCAGGCTAGGGAGAGTGAGGGATACAGTAGTCATAATTAGGATGACAGGATTGCCTGCGGTGATAGAGGCTGGCATGTAGATGCAATGGCCTGAGGTTTGCTGTGTGTTCTACCAGGGAATTTGGCCCTGGATCACGGGACCCTGGCAGTGGTGAGCTGCACAGGCTCCTGGGAGTGTGTGGGTTGTGACCTGCATTTGCACACAGGAATCTTGTTGTCAGCAGCGGCAGTGGTAGTGGTCCATGTCCAGCTCTGGGGTCTGAGATGATAGCTGTGGCTCATGCCTGTCTCTGGAGCTTGATTAGGCGGTGCTCTGCCATCTGTGGGCACACGGAGCAGGAAGCCCCTCTCCTCATGCACCCTAAAGCAATGGTCTCTTGCCTTTTTGGAAGGTCCAGACTTTTACCCAGACTCCCTCCCAGCTAGCTGTGGTGCACTAGCCCCCTTCAGGCTGTGTTCACACAGCCAACTCCAGTCCTCTCCCTGGGATTTGACCTCCAAAGCTGGAGCCTCAGCTCTCAGCCCTCACCTGCCCTGGCAGGTGAGCAGACAGGCCTCTCAGGCTGGTGAGTGCTGGTCGCCACTGATCCTCTGTGTGGGAATCTCTCTTCTTTGCCCTCTGCTCCCCTGTTGCTGCACTCTCCTCCATGGCTCTGAAGCTTCCCTCCCGCCACCCCCCATCTCAACCAGTGAAGGGACTTCCTAGTGTGTGGAAACTTTTCCTCTGTCACAGCTCCCTTTCAGAGGTGAAGGTCCTGTCCTTATTCTTTTGTCTCTGTTTTTCTTTTGCCCTACCCAGGTATGTGGGGAGTTTCTTGCCTTTTGGGAAGTCTGAGGTCTTCTGCCAGTGTTCAGTAGGTGTTCTGTAGGAGTTGTTCCACATGTAGCTGTAGTTTTGATGTATTTGTGGAGAGGAAAGTGATCTCCACATCTGTCTCCTCTGCCATGTTGAAGGTCTCCTGATTCTTTGACTTCTTTATGACAGTGTGAAAGTGAGACAGGCTGGGACCTGGGACCTGGGATCCTTTGCTGAAGTGCTCACACATGGACAAACATCTCCTCCAGCAACAGAATCTAAAGAAACTATAAAGGACTAAAAATAACTGCATGCATAGGCAGTTGGGACAAATTCTAAGCACCAAGACAGAGAAGACCAAAAACCCAGCTGCCACTTCTGAGGTGCCAGGGGAAAAAGCAGGGTACATACTGTGCATGATCCCAGCACGTGGCACCACCCAACATACATTTATTATTGCATGGTTCCTGGGTGTCAGGTCCATGAATGACTTAGCTGGATCCTTTGCTTAATTAATTATTCCTCACAAAACTGAAAGCAATATGTTGGTCAGGCCTGTGGTTTCATCTCAAAGTTCAGCTGTGAAGGATCCAATTCTGAGCTCATGTAGAGTTGACCCTTAACAGTTCCTTGTCAGTTGTAAGCCTAAGGCTTGAGTTTCTGGTTGGCCATTGGCTGGTCCATCCTTTGTTCCTTGTTATGTGGGCCCCTCCGTTGGGAATCTTTACAAGATGCTTTTTTCAATTTATTGAGATGACCAAAAAAATAATCGAGACCTTACCTGGTTAGTGTTGATAATATTAGCTGATTTTTTAAAATGTCAAATCCGTATTACATTTCTGGAACACATCTGATTTGATCATGATGCATCTTCGTTTTTATACATTGTTCTGTTTGGTTTAATATCAGGTAGAGAATTTTGCATCCATCAGTGATATTGACATTTCTTGAGCTGTACTATTTTTATACTATTTACCTGCCCTGATTTCCAACTTAGATTTCTAAAAATAAGTCCAGTGCAGATAAATGTAAATTACTAAAAAGTACCCATGACTTTTATTAATTTGAGCAATGTATAGACATGAGAGGAGTATTTTAGTATTTTAATGCACTGCTTGCATTAAACAAGCAGTGAGGATGCTGGCATAAGTACAAGCATATTTCTTGAACTAGTGAATATAATTTGAATTCTGACTTTCATGGTCTGGAATAGGCCTGAACAAAATTGCTACCCTTTTATTAAAATCATCATTGGGGCTTCCCTGGTGGTGCAGTGGTTGAGAGTCCGCCTGCTGATGCAGGGGACACGGGTTCGTGCCCCGGTCTGGGAAGATCCCACATGCCGCGGAGCGGCTGGGCCTGAGCCATGGCCACTGAGCCTGCGCATCCGGAGCCTGTGCTCCGCAACGGGAGAGGCCGTGACAGTGAGAGGCCCGTGTACCACAAAAAACAAACAAACAAATAAACAAAAAAATAAGTAAAATCATCATTGATCTCTGCTGCTATAGGAGAAGCTTGGATACACTTTCTTGCTAATAGTCAGGTGAAAGGAGTTAGCTAATTCACCCATCTCTATTTTAAGTGCACTGCAGAGAGATACACAAGACAGTTAAGCTATCAGCAGGGTAAAATAGCCTCCTACTAGTGAGGAGGTAATTGGGTATTATCTTTCATCCCACGTTTGTTATACTGCTAATGTTTTCCCCCAATTAACAGTCAATCTTTCCTAAGTAGCTCTTGTTTAGTCTCTTCAGGGATTCAAGCTTATTCTGTGTTTTTTTTTTTTTTACCTTTTTATTTTATATTGGAGTATAGCTGATTAACAATGTTGTAATAGCTTCAGGTGAACAGCAAAGCGACTCAGCCATACATATACATGTATCCATTCTCCCCCAAACTCCCCTCCCATCCAGGCTGCCACATAACATCGAGCAGAGTTCCCTGTGTTATACAGTAGGTCCTTGTTTATTATCCATTTTAAATAGAGCACTGTGTTTTTATTCTCTACGTCAGGGTAGCTGTGTTCATGCTTATAGTGTAGAGTGTATCTGAGTATCTAACTGTTCCTTAGATAGAATTTCCATCCATCCTCCTGTGTTCATCCCCATCATTGTCCATCAGAGGACCTGGGCCTCCCACGTCCCATGTCATCCCAGCATCCTGAGGAGTCATCAGTGCCCTTGTATTTGTTCACCCAGTACCACCACATCTCAAGGACCGGCTATCCCCAAACTCATCTTTCAACATTCTCTGCTTCTCTCACACCTTGTCCCGCATCTGTCTGTTTTTTATCTTCTCTTTTATAACATCTCTAATTGTGGCCCTCTCTCAAAATCTCTTTGTTCTTTCCACAGGATCTTATATTTCTTAGCGATTATTTCATCATCTTTTTTATGTGTAAAATCTAAAAATGTTACAAAGAAGAGCCTTCCCTTCAATTTCCATTACCACCATTGATGGTCTTTAAGCAGGAGAGAGAACTGATTTAATCTGCATTTTAAAATACTTCTCCAGGTGGTATGTGGAATGTATGGGAGCTGGAGTGAAAGTATAGCAGTGTGGAATCAATTAGGGGACAATTATAATATTCCAGGCAAGACAAGGAGCTGGCTTCTCCTTTTTTGGAAATATTTGAGGTTTGAAAGGAAGTTTAGAGAATTTTTGGTTTCAGCTCAAACATCTTGGAAATGGTCATTCTTGTCCTTATAAGAAGGAAAAGCTAATCAAACTGAAAGTCAGAGATTTTTCTAGGACCCATAGAAGAACATAAGTTGCAGGGCAAACTCATATCCCCAAATCTCAGGAGATAGGTAAATCCAGAGACTCACAGTTGAAATGTGCTTACTGGGAGTCATAAACTCATAGAAATGCTAAATTATTATTTTTGACAAGATGATGGAGGCTGAGTGTGGACTAACATAAGGGTGAGGAATTCCTGGGACCCTGATATTATGGGTTTAACCTCTAGGAGCCCCACTGCGTTCTCACAGCTAAGACTCAGAAAGATCTACTGTGGCTCTGGCAGGGGGAGGGCAAGAGTACATTGTGAAATATCCCCAGAGCATGCTTCTCAACAGAGACTCAGGCTTTAGGGAAAAAGACTGGAAGAAGGGCGTTTCTCCTGCTTCAGCCCCTGACCCCTTCCTTCTCAATTAAGAGGGCAAACGAAAAAATCTAGGAAACCCTCGTGATGGTCAGAGCCCAGGGCCACAGACACACCATGGTACTGAGATGTCATCCTAAGGTGATAGAGCTTTTCCATCCCCCAACCCTCACTTCCATACTCTTTACTTCCAAGCCTCCAACATCAGGGCATGGGCTACACGGGAAAGGGCTGAAACAAGCATGTTCTACTCAAGCAGGAATTCTTAGGGAAGGCCAAAGCCAGCAAAGGAGACACAGGCATGGATGTTAAATGAATTGGAAGTTTCTGACATCTACAGTGACAGCAAACATTAAACAGAGCCTGAGTCCTCACCAGATTAACATACATCTAAACACTACAGGCACCCCAATTCCTCTTATGGGATGCAACATGTTCCACTTTTAACAAAAACTACAAAGCATGACAAAGGCAAAAAACACAATCTGAAGAGATGAAACAAGCATCAGAAACAGATTCAGATATGACACAGATGTTGGAATAATTAGACAGGGAATTGGAAATAATTATTGTTAGTATGTAGAGGACTCTAGTGGAGAAAGCAGACAATGTGTAAGAACAGAAGGGGGATGGAAGCTGAGAGGAAAATTCTAAGAAAGAACTAAAAGGAAATGCTGAAAATCCAAAAATCTATAACAGTAGTGAAGAATGCCTTTGATGAGTGTATCAGTAGATTATCCACTGAACTACAAATAGAAAAAAGAGTGAAAAAAAGAACAGAACTTCTGAAAATTATAGGACAATTCCTAAAGATGTCCCATACATTTAATTGGGATACGAGAGAAGTAAGAGAAAACAGAGAGGAAGAGACTCGGCCAAGAATTTTCCAGAACTAATGATAGACACTAAAACAAGGATCCAGGAAGCTCAGGGAACACCAAACTGGATAGATAGAAAAATATCTACACCAATGCATGTCATATTTAAAGTTAAAAAAAAAAACTAAAATAAACAACAGACTAATGAAAATCCTGAAAGAAGCCAGAATGTGTGTGTGTGTGGCGGTGAGGGTGGGGGGGGGGACACATTGCTTATGGAGGAACAAAGGTAAGAATTATCATTAATTCTTATCAGAAACCATGCAAGCAAGAGACAAATGGGGTAAATATTAAATTGTTGAAAGAAAAAAAGTACTACCAACCCAGAATTGTATACCTAGTGAAAGTAGCCTTCAAAGTGAAGGGAAAATAAAGACTTTCTCGGATAATCAAACTGACAGAATTCATCACCAGCAGACCTGTTTCATAAGGTATGTTAAAAACTTCTTCAGTGAGAAGGAAAATTATATAGATCAGAAACTCAAACTACAGAAAGAAAGGAAGATCATAGGAGAAGGAGTAAAGATAAAATAAAATATTTATTTTTCATTTTCTTAATTAATTTAAAAGATAACTTTAAAGTAATAATAGTAACAATATATTGGGAGCTTGTAGCATATGGATAATTGGGAATACTTTGTTATAAGTTAACAGCACTATGTGTGGTGTGATATAGTATTATTTAATGGATTTAGATTAGCCAAAAACGTATATTGCAAGCTCTAGGACAACCACTAAAAAAGTCAGAATAAACGTACTTGATAAGCTGACCAAGGAGATAAAAATGGAGTCATATTAAAAACTGAATTACAACAGCAGAAAGCAGAAAAAGAGGGTAGGGAAAAGAAATAATATTTGCAATGAATAGAAAAGAACTGGAAACATAGTAGATATTAATCCACTGTATATGTAGATGTTTTAAACACACAGTTAAAAACTGTACAAATTAAAAGAACAAATAAGATGGAACTACATGTTGAATACAAAAAATGCTAAATATTAAGACTCAGGTTAAAAGTAAAGTGATGGTGGAAAATATATCTTTATAATATAAATCAAAAAAAAAAAACTGGAGTAGCTATATTAATTTCAAACCAAGCACCTTTCAAAAGAATGAAAATTAGCAGGGATAAACGTGGCATTTTATAATGATTAAGGACACCAATTCTCTAAGAAATACCAATTCTAAATGTGTATGCACCTGACAAAAGAGCATGAGGTAATGTCTGGTAAAACTAGAAGGAAAAATAGACAAATCCAGAATTATCACCACAGATGCCAATGCATTTTCTTTAGTAATTGATGGATCAAATGGAGAGAAAATCAGTAAGGTTGGAGTTGACTTGATCAGTACATCAATTGACTAGATCTAATTGATATTTAAAGAATACTCCATCCAACCACAGTAGATACATGTTATTCAAGCTTGCATGAATCAGTGACAAAAATAGTTCAAATTCTGGGCCATAAAACACACCCTAACAACTTTAAAAGAATGGAAATCATAGAAACTATGTTCTCAGACCACAATGGAATGAAATTTGAAATCAATAACATAACAATAACTGAAATATCTCCAATTAATTGGAAATTAAACAACACTTCTAAATAACACATGGGTCAGAAAAGAAGTCTCAAGAGAAAAAAATACTACAAACTAAATGAAATTGAATATACCACTTATCAGAACTTATGGCACAATGAAAGCAGTGATTTGATTAGAGAGAAATTTATAGCATTAAGTGCATGTATCAGAAAAGATGAAATACATAAAATCAATAATTTAAGTTTCCATTTTAGGAAACTAGGGAACAAGAAGAGCAATTTAAAGTAAAAAATGAAAAAGAAATTATAATTCATCTATAGATTTGTCTATAAAATCTATAAAAATAGATTTGTCTATTTTTCCCTCTAGTTCTACCAGATATTACCTCATGCTCTATTGTCAGATGCATACACATTTAGAATTGGTATTTCTTTTAGAATTGGTTTCCTGTTTTTAAGGAAAACGTTTGAGAAAACCGGTGAAACCAAAAGCTGTTTCTTTGAAAAGATCAATAAAATTGATAAACTTCTAATCAATCTAACCGAGAAAAAGAGAGAGACTGCACAAATTTTTAATATCAGAACTGAAAGAGATATCATCACTACTGATCCCATGGACATTAAAAGGATAATAAAGGAATACTATAAACAACACCATGCCAACAAATTTGATTGCTTAGATGAAATGGGACTGCTCCTTGCAATATACAAATTTCCAAATTTCTCACAGAAAGAGAAATAGGTAATCAGAATAGGGCTAAATCTATTAAAGAGTTTAGATCAGTAATTATTCACCTTCCAAAAGAGAAATGACCAGGTCCAGATGGTTTCACTGGTGAATTCTACAAAACTTTAAAAAAATTATGTGACATCAATTTTCCACAATTTATTCCAGAAAATAGAAGCAGGGGGTCACTTCTTAACTTATTATACAAGGCCAGCATTACACTTATACTAAAACCAAAGAAAGACATTATGAAAAACCTATAGATGAATACATCTCATGAAAATCAACACAAAATTCCTTAGTCAATCAAATCTAATAATGTGTAAAAAGAATCATACATTAATTATACAAAGTAGGATTTACTCCAGCTATGTAAGCCTGGTTCAATATTTGAAATGCAGTCAATTTTACCAACCATGTCAAAAGGTGAAACAGAAAATATGATTATATCAACAGATGAAGAAAAAACACTTGACAAAATCCAGTATCTAATCATCATAAAAACTCTCAGCCAAACAGGAATTGAAGAGAAACTTTCTCACTTGATAAAGAATATCTACAAAAATATACAGCTAATATCATAGTGAATGGAGGGAAATTAGATTCTTTGTCATTAAGATAAAGAACAAGGCAAGGATGGTCCCTCATCACTCCAATTTAAGATTGTACTGGAAGACCTAGAATAGTGTAAAAAGACAAGAAAAAGAACTAAACTGCATACAATTTGGGGAGGAAAAAATAAAACTGCCTTTGTTTAGATGACATACTTGTCTATGCAGAAAATTCCAAACATTAGAGAGAAAACTTCCTGGAACTAATAATCAAGGATAAAAAAAAGTCATGGGATACAAGGTTATTATACAAATGTCAGTTGCTTGCCTATATATCAACAAGGGACAATTGGAATTTGAAATTTAAAAATAACTTCATTTACAATAACACTAAAGCATGAAATAGTTATAAATATCACAAATTATGTATGGGGTCTATATGGGGAAAACTACAGAATTCTGACAAATTAAAGAAGATCTGCAGATTCAATGCAAGCCCTACCAATGGCATTTTTCACAGAACGAGAACAAAAAAATTCACAATTTGTATGGAAATACAAAAGACCCCAAATAGTCAAAGCAATCTTGAGAAAGAAAAACGGAACTGGAGGAGTCGTACTCCCAGACTTCAGACTATACTACAAAGCTACAGTAACCAAGGCAGTATGGTACTGGCACAAAAACAGAAATATAGATCAATGGAACAGGATAGAAAGCCCAGAGATAAACCCATGCACATATGGTCATCTTATCTTTGACAAGGGAGGCAAGAATATACAACAGAGAAAAGACAGCCTCTTCAGTAAGTGGTGCTGGGAAAACTGGACAGATACAGGTAAAAGAATGAAATTAGAACACTCCCTAACACCATACAAAAAAATAAACTCAAAATGGATTAAAGGCCTAAATGTAAGGCCAGACACTATAAAACTCTTAGAGGAAAACGTAGGTGGAACACTCCATGACATAAATCACAGCAAGATCCTTTTTGACCCACCACCTAGAGAAATGGAAATAAAAACAAAAATAAACAAATGGGACCTAATTAAACTTAAAAGCTTTTGCACAGCAAAGGAAACCATAAGCAAGATGAAAAGACAGGGCTTCCCTGGTGGCGCAGTGGTTGAGAGTCCACCTGCCGATGCAGGGGACACGGGTTCGTGCCCCGGTCCGGGAGGATCCCACATGCCACAGAGCGGCTGGGCCCGTGAGCCATGGCCGCTAAGCCTGCGTGTCCGGAGCCTGTGCTCCGCAACGGGAGAGGCCACAACAGTGAGAGGCCCACGTACCGCAAATAAAAAAAAAAAAAAAAAAAAAAAAAAAAAAAAAAAAAAACC